>VJOZ01032546.1:9850-37243 GCA_009801055.1 Stichopus horrens
GAGGAGGTTGATTTACAATTGCATCGATAATTTATCATCTCGTTTTGTTGTTTGCGACCGTCTGGGGTTTTCGTTGTCGCTGTTGAGTTTACAGACAACAGTACCTGAAATTGACATACCACCATTAACAAGAGGACAATCTTAGCTTCTAATAAATACAAACAGTGCCAAGTGGTCGTTCCTTTACACAAACTACCACAATCATCATTTTCAATTTTTTTTCACCCCCAGAAAAATAAGGTCGACATGACGATCTGTTTTTGCGATGTGTTCACCATCTCCTGGAGCTGTGAGAAAGCACCAAACAACGATTAAGGTGCGACACGTTTCACGATCGCAGGAGAGCAAAATGTGACTTAAACTGGCATCACCTCCACGACGGACAAGCATGAAGCAATCTGAACAACACAGGTAGATTTATTAAAAAAATATATCATGTGAACAAAATATGAGAGGAAAAAAATGTCAAATTAGAGTTCCAGGTTTGGTTGGGATAGAGACACAATTAAGTTCACTTAACATCCAGAGTGTATGTAACGCCAGAGTTATTTGAATTAAATTGATAATTAGTCTGTTTATGATTTGATGTTATCTTCAAAAATAACACAAATCAATTTTGCATTATCAAATTGGCTCGACTATATTCAACTACAAGTTTATAGCTGGTTACAGGAGTAAAATTGCACTTTGGCTACATCTGGTTTAATACAAAGTGACATCCCCAGCTAGCCACAGAAAGAGTAGGAGTTCTTTAAATCCTTTGCTTCCAATCGGAAACTATGGACTAAGAAACATCAGTCACTACTATGAGGCTCATTACTCTAACAATAGCATAATGACAAACTATAATTTGAGATGCCATGTGCACACTTGGTTCATATCCTCTTGGGAAATCCAACAAGGTATCTTCCAACAAGGTGTCTTTACTGATCTGTTTATTATTGAAAAACTTATTGCAGTAAGGGTAAATGCAATCAGACTGTGTCCCTAAGAATTATCATGCATGAACTTTATCTCCGCAACCATCAGGAGAATCTGCCAATAGATTCAGTCCATGCCTTTAAACGTAGCTGACCACACGCATATCTGGACAAAAATATTCCTTTGACATAAAAAAAACTTCGGGAGCACGCTCGTGGATTTTACCAAGACGCAAATGCAATTACTAATCATATTCCATTTTGCCGGGAATACCGATAACATCAGTGTTGGGACTCTTGTTTATTTATTATCTGCCAACTCGATGTAATTAGCTGGTAATTAGTCCCAAAAAGTCAACAACAATTATAGCATCGGCCCAGATTCATAATCAACGGGTATGGGCTTCAAAAACGCATCTGATACGAATATGTCGGAAGTCTAAAGATCTGACAAGTGGATGTGTACTTATGAAAAGCGACACATGGGCTTCTAGTAATATCAAACAGCATCTGTGACACAGATGTTATCTTAAACTGCAACACATCACCGCAACATGATGTTAGAAATCTGGGGTTAAGCACGATACACAGCAAGCGAAACTTAAAACTGGGCTTCATTTTTATACGCAAGGGTCTCTTTATACAAACGGTTAAATTTCTGACTGTCGCTGTTAGTTGTGGGATTTATACACAGCTACTGAAGCATGCCACTGAGTGAATGAAAACTCTGTTGAAGCTCTATTTTAAACTGATAAATCATTGCTCGAAATGTTTTTACTGCATCCGCAATAAACCGATTCTTCGAGCCTTTTCGTGACAATCTCGCAAATAAACACAATGCTCCATGAATGAACCCTATTAACACCTCATCAATCTCTCTGGCTTTTACACTGGGTCACATCCCCAGCTGTCTCGGTGCAAGACATCGGCAGCTACACTGTATGAAATATCTTTAACAAATTCTTCTATTAAACTGATACATCTGTGTTTGAAGTTTAAACTGTGCCATAATAAACAGGACCTACATACTCGTTTGCTCAAGTATTTTTTTTTTGAATCTAGGACAAAGGATTACGTAGGGTTAATGTTTCAAAGAGTAAACAATCGTCACATTAGAACATTATTAACTCAGAATAAATGTTTGGATTGATTGATGCAATTTAGAAGGTTAAGGACAGAACAACAGGAGCGAAGCTTTTGCCATCGACCCAGTTTTCCAGACAGGTTTCAGTCTTTCAAATAATTGCCATTCAAGGGCTTTCATTTTATGACACTGAGCAACCACACATTTGTGGAGGAATGCTGATGGGCTTCTATATTTCAACATTACCTCGAGCGACTAACGACTTCACTGTGGGTGACTACCAACTTCACTGTAGGTGATTACCAACACCTTGAGTGACTACCAACTCAACCATTTAATATTAAACTTGGAATCTTTTTTCACAAGGTCAGTTCAGATGGGGAAACTGTTTATAACTAATGGATGACAAACCCATCTTACTGTGACCCGTTTGAAAATCGAACCCCAAACCTCAAGGTTCCTGAGCTTCATTGCTTGCAAATGAAGCGAAGCTTAGCTTAGCTCGAGGTTCCACCCCTGGCCGGGTCACAGAGAGATGTGTACGTCCTCCAACAGTAATCTAAAGGTTCCCAATCTGAACTAACCTTGGGCAAAAAAAAAAGGGTTATAAATTTGATTTTCAACTGACGGTCAATTACTTCTATTATGCCATTCAGCAAATCACTGATTCTAATATAACTCAACAAATGTGGGTAATCAGCACACAGCAATAGATATGCCCAAATGACGTCAGGAAGCAACAAGTGAAGACGACAAATAGAGAAACGCTAATTTGTGCCATTTTTCCTTCTTGATGAAAGTTATCAGTAACCTCTGTTGTATAGTACAGAAGTGGTCATATATTACCACATTAGATATTGTGTCGTCATGAGGTATTCTCCTGACAATAACATGTCGATGCATGAAATAACAGGGTTTCGCGTTTCAATCTGCTACCCACAAATGGCCTTTCACTTTGGCGATTCACTTTTACGTAAAATAAAGCTTCACAACGGTGGCAAGTCGCTGTTCTCTCTGGTCCTACTTGAACTGAAAAGCCACATCCTGTGTCAAACTGTTTGAATCCAAAGCCATAACGTTGCATATGGCAACATAATTTGAGTGAGTTAAATTTCCAATTTATTCATACCACCATGTTTGTTTAACGTCTGCTAATCAAAATGGAGTGACCNNTCATCCCTGTTCGAGAACCACTGATTGCTGCTTTTATTCATCGTCTTTAAGGAAAGAACTCATTGAGTATTGGTATGCAACTCTTTATCATTATGCCTACCTTAAAACTGCATTTCACATAAAGGATAAAAAAAGAGAGGATTTGACTCTGTGTCTGGTTAAATTTTTGACTGCAGTTGGCAGAAATCAAAGCAATCAGATGACAACTATCTATCAATGAGTAAAAAAAAAAAAACACCAAAGGATGGCATCGCATCACATTTCGGGCACCTTGGTATTACCTGTGATAGCTCTATGGTGTAATTAACAAAGTAGGTAAAAAACAGGTCGTAGTTATACTTGTCATTTGTGATTGCAGTTTGTCTTCCTTGATGATTTCCTGGTGAAGATTATACCACGGTTTGCTAATAATATACGCATCCTGAAGTATTTTTTTTCTTTTACTTTCAACATCAATCAATAATTACACTTGAATTGATAAAACTTTGTCAGTTAACTTCTAACACAATTTCTTGTAGGGTTTGGCAAACCTTAAAGAAACACTGATCAAGAATGATAAATAACAACTGAACAATTTTGAGAGGAGCAAAGAAATCTTGAGGGTGCCAGAGAAGCCATTTGAAATCACGACAACAGGTGACCGTCATCAGGACTCTAGCATTTTTGGAATGATTCAGAAGGTGTTTCGTCATGTAACTTGCTAACTCATCAAACTATGTAAATATTGGAGATAAAAACACAAATACCGGAGATACTAAAGAAATATCAACATTCCCTTCTTGCCTAGAAGAAAGTTCAAATTACTGGCAGGATCATTGCTGAATCCTTAGTGATAAGTGCATGATTACAAACTTAATGATTCCATTATATCCTATTCATAGTTTTCTGTGCTATACCAAATTGCCAATGATTTTTAAAGGCTGTAATGCATCAACCCAGACAGTTTCAATTCTCCCAACTACCTACCTCTAGTCCCTCCCTCAGCCTGTCTTAAATTNNAGAATTTTCCTTTCAGGGAGGTAAAAATATAGCTTAGGGTGATGCAATACAGCCTTTAATACAGGTGTCAATGAGTGTCACCATTAAGCTAGACACTTAAATTTAAAAAAAACTTTTGATACTTATTTTAAAGCCGAGTGTCTTAATTTACAAACATATGAAACTTACATTGAAAATATAAACCAAGTCAACTTCAGCAAGTGTGATCACTGTGAGAAAAAGCAAAGGCACTTACACACTAATCAATCGAGTTCCATTTAGAGGGCGCTGTGCAGGAATCAAACTGTGCTCAGAAAAGAAGAGATTTTTTTTGTTTGACATGCAATCACAATAGAACAATGTGCCAAATTAATGAGAATAAAGTGTACGTACAGAGTTGACGACTAAATGACATCAAAAGTGATAATTACTTTACAACTGAATTTCAAAAGTGTGTTCTCTATTCTACATGGCTGAGTACGAAACATCAAAACATTTAAGGAGTGGCAGATAGCAATTGGCACAAAGACACACTGAGACCATACTGTATTCTGTTCAAGTGGTGTGTGCTCCTAAATATCTGCAAAATGAACCACAGCGTGTGTGTGTTTCTGACATTATTTATTCTGATACGGATGGGTGACTGCATCAAACTACTTCAAATTATCACTATGGTGACTACGATGCACCCCGAATGATCAACTGAGACCATCCAAGTGGACAAGATTGTGTAGACTGGTAGAGGTTTGCAAATTTCATAAAGCATTTGGCTCCTCTATTGCCATGCAAGTTGCCCAAAAGAACATCTATCACTGGTATAGCAAAAGTTGTCCAGTGAAGTTTTTAACAGAATTCCTGTCAAAAATACCATCATCAGACTTCATGGCTGCCCACCTTCCTACCTTACAATGAATTATATAAGGAAAGTTCCCTGTCAGTCCATCCTTCAAAGAGAACAAGTAGAAAAGCTCTCTCAAGCAACCAATAGTAAGTAAGTAGTCAGGAATTCCAAAATAAATATAATGCATTTCCCATAACAATAGGTCCCACTTGTGCTATGTGCATAAAATGCGGCACCACTCCCATTAACGACAAGAGCCCAGGGGTACCGTGGTTCCTTGCACAGATGAACAGTACATAATGTAAATTATGAAGTAAAAGGAGCATTTTGAATTATTTTGGGCAATAGCCCACATGACCCATTTCTGACCATTAGCCCTCACTTTTGTGACATAAAATCGGTAGAGAAAAAAGCATATTTCATGGTTTTACGAAATTGTCCACATTGGCAAATTTTGAAAATTGGACCCAAACATGACAAGCATGCACCTACACGTAACCATTTCCATAGCACTAATGTGACCAACCATCAACAGCTTTACATACAATCTGTAAGAGAGGAAGTATTTTGCATGATTTCACAAGAGCCCAAGGGCATGATGGCTCTTTGCACTTGGAATACACTGTAAAATGATATGCCTGAGTTCATCAAAAAAGCCATTTCAATTAATGCAATGAATTGAAGATGTTAATTGCTACGATATACAGCAATATCCCATTCATTTTACGAAGGACAAACAGCTGTGAATCTTTCATTTAAAGCCCTTAAGACAGGGTTCTGCAGATTGCAATAAGGCTTATCACATCTATGCGCCTTTGAGGTCCACTCGACACTGACAGCATAAGTCCTGGAGGGAACTGATGGAATCTAGTATCCACTGGAAAGAACACCAACTGACTTATTTTCTTTCATTGTGTCTTGTCTTCATTGTGCTACATACACACACACACATATACACAAAGACTTGGCTGAATAGGTTCCTGTGTTTATACATCGAACCAAAAAGCAGGTAAACAATAAATTTTAACTAACCACACACTCTCCACAACTATCCATTTAAATTTCTCATATTGTGTGAGGTAGCATACCTTTAATTTACAGCTGATGAATTTGTCCCACACATACATGAATTTTTTTTTTGTTTGTTTCTGTGGATGTCACGATGATGTCATACTGTTATCCAAACCAAATGAAATAAATACCGAACATATGGGGAATAGAATCTATAGAATTAAACACTTCTGTTTTTGTGGTGGTATGTTCACAATCTTTGTGAGTACATGTCAACACATTTTGGGGGCAATCTCTACCTTTCAGGCGGTACGTTAAGTTGATTCAGGAAATTCAACAAAACTTTCACAAACCTGTCATGTTTTCGTTTTGTACCATATTCATACAAAAGGCCAAACTAAAACCATCACCATCACCTATATATAAACGAAACATTGTGGAACAGTAACTAACAGTTGAATTCAGTTTTCAAACATGTGGCGACCAGACACTTTTCACATATGTATTTACACATGCACATTGTTTCGACCCAAAGTCCAAAAACTGATACTATTGATGCTTGCATCAAGTGGACGTGGGACTTGACAAATTATGGTAAATATTAGCATTTCCACTGATACTCTTCAAAATCATCCCAAATTTGTCCATATCAATTCAAAGTGCTCATTTAAACCATCCATGGGTGTACTGAAAATCATTAATGACTTGTATTGATATCTCAGCATATCATCAAAAATATTCAGATAGTATTGTAAATCTGTATGAACCAGATTACAAAAAAAAAAAATCAAAATAAAATTTCTTTAATTGGACTGTGATATGTCACACCTGCCTGATTTGCAGAGCCATAGTGACCATAGGTGCTTTAGCCTTATAAAAACAGGGCTTCCTGTTTGCACCCAAATATCACTAGTTTTGAATCTTGACTACACAATATTCTTTCCTGTTTGTATCCCTGTCTAATGGAATCCATCTCCTTGGAAATTGCATTTTCGTTTGCAATAGCCTGGGAAGGGGGGGACGAAGTAACAATAAAAATCCCCAGCAGGTATGAATGTAGCAGTACTTACATCCATATTAAAAAAGCTCACTGAGAGATCTTTAATGTACATTATCCTAAACTTCACATTGAAGGAATTTGGTCTAGTTGGTGTTTTCAAAACTTTTGGACTGCAGTAACTGCAAATCACACCCACAAAGGGTATTTCTACACAAGGGGCAGTTCTGTCGGTATAAAGCCATTTTAGTTAAATATGACAGCAAATATGTCTAGCATAGCTTTCTGACATTTGAATTCAGTCTAATTATTTCATGGACACTTCACATGAGTCCTTGAAAGCTTGCATGACCTTTGACCTCATTTCAATGTACAGCTCTTGCGTCCTCCATTAAAATTTTGTCCAGTTAATGTTTTACGTTTCCATCCATGAAAGGATATCCATGTGAGGCGATTCCATGTCTGACCTAGTATGACCCCCAAATGACCTTTGACATATGCATGAATCTGTAGAAGCCCCTGACACGAAATTGTACAAATTTTGAGGAAAGGATTGACGCAAAAGACTTTATCACGACAGGAAGATACAACATTTGACAAGCTATCGTCTACAGCGACTGACTAACGATCATGGTTCTACGCACTTGCAAAGAAGAGTGTAACTTTTAGATCTCACCTTTGAAAAGGACAACTTTCCTTACATCACCTATGATTCACATGTAAAGTAGATGAATATGTAGGACATCAAATGAGAAACCTTTGATCTTATCACAATAAATGGCTATTATACTGTATGATAGTTGGATGTCTGATGTGACGGCAGTTATCAGGAGGCATGTTTGCGATGGGGGTATGTGGGGGTGGGGTATAATATACATAACATGGTGCTGTACATGAAGAATATATACTAAATGTATGTAATGTTTTAAAAATGTTCACAGTGAAAGACAATGGTATTAAAAGATTGCAAAAGTGCACTTGTCATACTGACAGATAAAATTTTCCTGTTTTTTTTCTTGTGTCTGTTGCATTTTGCATTACTCTTTAAAAAAGACACCACACTAAAATTACAAAATCTTGAAAGTGCAAGAAATATAGTCCCCCCAAAAAACAACAAAATAGAGAAATTTCATTTTCAGAGACTAAATGCAAGCCATCCTACACGACCCATCATCGTCTACAGCTCAAAATATTGTACAGCAAAAGGATCAAACAACATTTTGGGGCACAGGGAACAACTGAAAATGAAATTAAAGGTCTTTTGTTTGAAGGCAAGATGTTAAAACTATTTAATGACAAGATAGCAAACACAACACAGCAGGGGCGTTCAAACCGAGCAGAACTGTAGCAGAATTTGACTGATTCAGAAAAACTAAGGAATAAATCACAATAACAAAAAAACATAATAACACAGCACAGCACTGCACATCAAATAAAATGCTGTTTTACTGACACTTGTATTATTTTTGAATTTTTTTGGAGAGAGAATTGGTTTCAAATGGAAAATGCTTTGGAAAAAAAACCCACAATTTTCTGTCCAAATTCCTCTTGTGTTTTACAAAACAGTTTTTTGCACCTCACTCTTAAATTTGGATAAAGGGAATAAATCACAATTAAACAGAAAGAAAAAATATTTACACACTGCAATGCTTATCAACTACAATGCCATTTCACTGCCATTCGTATTTTTCTGGGATTTTTTTTGAGTTAGAAGTTCTTTCAAAAGGAAAACATTTTGGGGAAAAACCCACAACCTTTTAACCACAAATTCCTCTTGTGTTTTATGAGTCACAATTTTTTCTTTCTTCCACCTCATGCTTAAATTTAAATATCCTGAAAAACTGTTGGGTGGATAAGTCTAAGAATGCAGATTGTAAATCTGAAATTGCAAATTGTGAAACTACAAAATCAGTGAAGGTTTCTCATCCATCCCGTGGTTGATATTCCTCCAAATGTAACATACGGCGAACGCCAAAGCTGGACATTGCAAATTGATCACCCTTGCAGCGACAATTATCACAGCATAGTTACACTGAGGCAAATACTGACAACCTATTGCAACTACCTATGAGTAAAATACACAAATAAAAAACTTTGTTCCTTTACCAGGTTCCGGCAAAAAAAGAAAAAGAAAAGAAAAACAAACAAAAAATGGGTGGAATAGCTCAAGTCCTACGTCTGCAGCTGTAGCTTATGTTTTGAGTTTTGGCCATTAAAAACTGTATCGTTTATTGACAAATAAAACTGTTGTTCCTATAGAAAAATGGTATTGATAGAGTTTTGGGGATGGATTCACCTGACCATTAATCCACCAATTGGTCTTTTCCTAATGTCACTCACCTCTAAGCAACACAAGATGGCCAACAGTCACATAATTAAAACTGACAAAAATCTTATTTTTTGAAACAATTTCTCAAATCGAATTCATAAAAATGGTAGAGTAAACGCTGTAATGTCAGTGAGTGAATGAGGTATTCCACTTTGTCGTTTGTTCCATTAATCGACCTTTGACCCAAGAGAATATTACCAAAAGGAATCTCAGATGCAAAGAAAGAAATAAAAGAGCTTTTGAAAGATTGGTAAGAGGAGACGGCCAAAGACTGTAGCTTAGTGGAACATCAGTGCCCCTTCTCCCAGCAGGTGCCTACACTAGAGAATGCTGTGTTAGGGAATACATCAAATACAGAAATTATTCTTCTGAGTCTGTACCACAAATATCTTTAAAAAAATGTTGGTGACATTGGACAACATAGATACTGTATCATCTTGGTGTCAGTACCAACTAGGCCTCAAAATCAACTTTGAAGTAAGGATCAGCATTTTTTGTAGTTACTGGTATCAAGGTAGTACCAGTATCAAATATGGTAGCTATCAGTATCTACCTAGTATTAAGAACAAGCATCAGCATCTGTTTTACAGTTAATGGTATCAAGACAGTATCAATATCAACTGAGTATCAGTATCTACCTAGTATTAAGAAAAAGTATCAGCATCTCTTTCATAGCTACTGGTATCATAACAGTATCAATATCAACTGAGTATCAGTATCTACCTAGTATTAAGAATAAGTATCAGCATCTGTTTCATAGCTACTGGTATCATAACAGTATCAATATCAACTGAGTATCAGTATCTACCTAGTATTAAGATTCAGTATCAGCATCTCTTCTATTGTTACTGGAGTTTGTGTAATAACTTGCTGCTATCAATTTAGAAACAGATTTTTAAGATCGGTAGTCCCATAGTAAGGATATCAGTGTATGATCAATATCAATGCAATATCACTACCACTTTGCAATGCTGGGTTGCTCAGGCTCAACTGAAACTTTTGGTTTTCAATCCCACATCACCGTGCTCAAGAAAAGTGGTTACTAAATGCTCATCACAGAGTTGGAAGACTAACTACACATAGGTATGATAGATAACCTTTGCAGTTTACAGTTTGGAGGTTTTGCTCTATTGTTTTGAAATCAGAGGGAAGAAATACAAAATCTACAGTGATCACTACAATCAGTCATTTGATTTAAAATCTTTGTGAGAGGAAATTGACACTGAGAGTGACTTGAGTCAATAAAGCAATTTGATTGGTCGACAAGGGGATGGAAAGTTAATCATTGAACCAATCAGAACAAGGGGTAGAACACATCACCATGATGACCTGATGTAGAGCCCATTTTCTTGACAAATATACCTCAGTAGAAAATAGACTGGAGGTATGAGAAATTTCAAATATGGAGATTGTCACTATCAAAGTAACCTTTGCTTCAATTTTAGTGTCACGTCTGGTTCTGTCATTTTCATCAGTATATTCAGATAGATTCATCTCTCTTCTGTTGAAACATGTTCTACTTCATTGACAAAGAATAGGTCATCAACTTAAAAATCAAACAGAAATTGATGTTGTTCTTTGTAGCAGAGCAGTCTTCAAACTTTTTTATTTAAATAAATTAAACAGTTATGTATTTAAGCTAATTTTTTACAAACAAAAGCATGTTTTAAAACTGCTATCTTTCATGCACTTTTCTAGAAAAAAAAGAAAGACATTCAAACTTGTGTAATGTACTTACGGCGGGTTAGTTCTAACAGCGACTACAACAGCAAAGGAGAGCTGCAAAAGGTAGCCATTCCAGAAATCAAAATATTGCAATCAACAAAGTTTTGAAAATTTTTGTGACTAACACTCACGCTCGTCAAACGCACTGGGAGTTCTGGAGAGAGCGTCAATACATACTATTGAGAATGTTAAAAGGGACAGAAAAGTCAGCCATCAGAGACAAAGTTTATTCGGTAAGTGATCTTATAATACTTCACACTGAGAGAGCTGCTGATGTGCTATTGAGTCTTTCCATTCGTCTATCTTGATATTCCAGACACAGAAGGTCGCCCAGACTTTGAAGTTAATGGCAATGACCGGTACATCCCGGTCAGGCCATCGGAGGTGATCCCTAGCTGTCTTTGATGATGTGACTTTCCCATCCTTATACTGACACTGTCACGGTTCATCAGTGAGAGTAATGGGACTGTAACAACACTGAGATTGTTGAAAGAGTGTATCAAAACACAACCATTGAGAGTGTTTAAGACACTGTCACAACAAATCACTGAATGTGTTGAGATTGTTACAACACATCATTGAGAGTACTGCAATGCTGTCACAACACATCATCGACAGAGCTGAGACACTGTCACAACGTGTCATAGAATAAATCAACACAAATTATCCCTTTTAAAATTAGTTTTGAAGGCATGAGCTTTTGATGATTGTATCACTGAGTTTATATGTAAATTAAAATCAAAACTAGCATTTTCCACTTCAGTCGTTTTTTTTTCTCTTTTTTTTCGATTGTTTGCTTCAAACTGGTCAATGTCATGACAGAATCGATGACATGAATTGCAGCCCACCGAATGTGGACTGTCTATCTAGATAGTCACATGGCGTACATAACATCACAGAGCCACAGAGTGTGGGGTGCTGCACGAGGCCATGTGAAACAAAAAACCTTAATGCACGGCTCTGACAGAGAGAAGCGATTCTGGACATCATCAAGTATGAAACATTTGAAATTTGTGACACCATTCTCTGATAAGAAAAAAAAAAAACAACAGGAATATTGCACTTTTATAAGTCTAACAACAGGTGACTAATACAAAAGAATTTCTAATTCTATTTTGAGGTAATTTGCCCATCCATTGTAATTTTATATGAGCACACCACTGCCCACTGCCTGTTGGACAATGTTATCCCATTGGACGGTTGTTCAGAGGAAGAGATAAAGGTAAATTTAATTACTGCTATTAACTAGTTAAAACCCACTGAGTCAAGTGGAGGTAAGCTGTGCAGTTGGCTCAGAGGTATTTCTTTCCTTTATCCTTCTGCAGGTAAAGCTGAATATCATTCAAAGTACAACATCATTTAAGTAAACTTATCCTTAAATCTTTGTATCTCCTTCTCAAGAACGGCTTCCCAGTTTATCAGATGGTTCGGTTCTCACCGAGCCATATGATCACGGGGCTCTGTCACACGCCCGTAGACTGATCCCGCACTTCTACCCGACGACACATCGACACTGATTGCCTATCTACCAGCAAATGACAAGGTGGTCACAAAACCGAAAACTGCAGCACGAAAGTAAAAAAAGAGGACAAAGAATACGGAGAGAAAACGTAAAAAAACAAAAATGTGGTGGCAGCGTATACTCACATGTAGCTGTGTTAATCAGTGCAAAAGAGTGACGCAGAAGGATGAGAGCATGGGTTACACTAAAGTACAGGGGAAACAAGAGCGATCGGAGGAGGACGACGAGGAGAGAGAGGTTACGTTGTCTTGGTTACCTGAATTACTGGAGGACTGACCGTTTGAGGGAGCTACCTTCAGATGAAAGTGGAGGAATACAGGCTGTGGAGAAACGAGAAGAACAAAACCAAGAGAACGTGTGTAGCAACAATGATACTGTTGAACGAACAGTTACGAAACAACCCCTTCCAACAAACACTAGCTGTTAGCTATTTTCCAATTTCACTCTAAATACTGCCTGGCTTCCAGATTCCTTGTCTTTTCCATAGTCTTAATGACCATGGTCAATATCTTCTACGACAACGTTGCACATCTGTTTCAGAGTCAGGTGATACTTCACAGAGTAAAAGCGTCACAAAATTTTATATCTATTTCTGAGAATCATGATCGTCTTTTGCTATCGTGCGCCTCGCAGACGAAGTGGCTCTGTTCGGTCTAGTTTTCCTCGGTGAGTCAAAGCGGCCGTATCTTTAAAATACAGGCCAGCTGTATTGCTTTTGTTTATTTTCCTGGTAGCACAGTTTGCTGTATGACCAGCTGATGTGAAAACAATGAGTTGGGTATGTATTAGGAATTGTGACGTAAACGCAAGTCAAAGAGTAAATCTGCCGAATGCTTTCCTTGCCCCGCAATGAACAGAAGTTAATCATCAGCCATAGACAAGTCATTGGTGACACTCCAGGGGGATGGGATTTTTTAAAGCCGAGCTAAAACTCAGTCGAAGGAAAAAGTAAAACTTTTCAAACTGCAATTTCCTTCAGTTCCTCCCACTTCAGGAAATGGAATGTTTACATTACAAACAACTCAACTAGCAAATCTTGTTTATTGACTGCTTCCCTTTGTTGATAATCTTAAACATTTAATGCTTCTTCGCTTCACTCTAATTGTCCACCTCCGCTTTTTTTAATTGCAACTGCACCTTCCATATTTGCAGTTTCTTTGTCTTTGTCGTGCTTGAGTGAATACCTCTGAATATATATATATATTTTTTTTTGGAATCCCTGAGTGTCCCAAATACTAGTGTTTTCATCAATTCCTAAAAATCAGAATCGGGTAATATTCTTGTCATAACTGTTGGGTACCCGACCAAAATGGCGGCTGTATTGCTAAACACTGGTATTTACACTGTTACTGTGTATCACATTTGTAGGAAGGGATCTTACTAGCACACTATACACACCCACCTGAACCCACTCACGAATAGGACCACCTATTTTCCTTGAGAAAAAGAAGAAAAAAACCATGCTTCACACTCATGGTGTGGTTCTTCACTTCATGATGGAATCAGGTAGTAATATGGATCCGGGTGATAAAATACTGTGTGGATACCCGTGTTACCCATGAAAACACTACCAGATAGGAATATGTCAGGAGAAACTATAAAGCAAGTATGCACTGACCACATCAGCTGAGGATGGCCAATGTGATACCGAGCTGTCAATCAATCAATCAATCAGTCAATCAATCAATCAGTCAATCAATCAATCAATTAATTCATTCATCAAACAAACAAACAAACAAACAAACAAACAAACATACAAAAAATAACTCCTGTAAAGAAGAGAAAATGTTCCAAAAAAATTCCATCTGTAGTCTGTGAATAGATTTCTTCCACATACAGGACATGTATTTCACTACGATTTTGAGGGGAAAAAAGTCACTTTCACTTCTGCACTAGGTTCAATGGCAATGCCGGGAGGACATGGGTAGTTGTCGAAGAATATCTAACAACCAGGATATTATTGTTTGCATACAACTTTCTATTCTCAACCCAATGTCACACATGACCTATGGTTTCTATAGAAGGTAGGCATGGTTACCAGTTTCTATGACAACAGATGTGGCATGAAACCTCTCTGCATGGACTTTGGCAGTTCTCCCAAGAATTTTTGAACATCCAATACGATTATGTACAAAATCTTTGATAACAGTAATTTGTCTGTGTAGTCAAAACAGTATATGTTACATTCCTGTGTGATAGTCTCACATTTCTGTGCAAAATCACATTCTATCTGGTCTATTAATACCCTCCAGTTTAGATACTACTCTCTCACAACAAAAACTATTCACAAACTCATGAAAGCAATTCAAGGGTTTCAAGTCTTGACTGTTATGAAATGTGTTGGTTCTATTCCCTGTGCTAAAATTTTCTTGTTAAACCACAGGGAAGTTTTAGTTCTGCTCAAAACTAACAACTTTTTTGCACCCCAACCATTAGAGCTATATTCAAAATATAACAATTGCTAGTCATGTGATGCATTCATCGAGCATTTAATTTCACATTCAATGTATAAAGTTTGACGCTGACCTTTTCACCTTCAGAAGAAATGACGAATTTACGTGTCACCACATCGAAAAAGTTTTTGTAATGTGTTAAAATCCTGTCTCAAGAAGACCAGTTTTGCATGATAGAACATGACTTGATGTCGAGACATACCATAATGGTCAGGGTCTGTCCTCTCGAGAAGGCACAAACGTGTATGACATCACGTGAAGTTGTGTAATTGGGTTTGCAGGCCTAATTTGCGACCCATGAAAGCCAAGTTACTATTCGACGTTGTGTAATCTTTGCAATAATAACTATGGGATATTCTATCTGGACTTTCCAGAAGCTGAATACTCACTCAAATTACTTGAAGTCCTAGCCACAACTTTGAAAATATAAAGCTGCTCCACATGCTTGCACACAAGCAGTGGCGGAACCTTGGCAGCAGATTCTGAATAACATCCAAAATTTTTTGGTATTCAGGACTTTTTTTTAAGCACCACTGCAAATAGTTCTTGAATATCTGCTAATCAAATGGGTTTGACTGCTTGCCAATCCAAACATTGATAAAAAAAAAAAAAAACTGCAGATGCTAGTGATTTTGTCCACACCAATTCACCCCTTGAACCCCATATGCATAACAAAAGCTGCCATTAATCCCAATTATCTTGCAAATTTTGCTTGTGTAAATAAATCAGCTACGTCTGCTGATTAGAATTAGACATATTGTCGGAGATTGATAAGGCAAGTTAAACAGGACACCTAAAAAGTGCATTGCATCTAAACTGAAAGTGATAATCTTTTGATAGTCTATAATAATCAAAATTTAGAGCAGTAAAAGACTTTCATTTCATAAGACACGCAAATGTTGGTCAGAGCCAAATTACCAATAAAAAAATAAAAGCAGAAGTAACATACAGACCCTCAAAGAAAGTTGAGCAATAAACTACATACAGAGTTCTTGTAAATGTATCACCCTACACCTTAAGTAGTTTGTAGGCTTGTTAAAACTACTATAGATGCTGGGACTAGTATTAGGGATAGGTGAAACTGAACTTTTTCTTTATGTGAGATCTTGTAGAAGTTGGTGTCATTGTGGACATAATGAGCAAAGCCTAGTTTATACTGCAGAGCTGTCATTAGGCTGGGTACACTTTAGATACTGGGCAGTGTTAAAAGCACTTGCAGCACTCTGAAGAGAGGAGAATGTTATAATAGTTACATACAATCCTAGGAAAAGCAGAATGTTTTAGGCCTAAGTATAGCCCTAGAGACTACAAAATGCAAGGATCTTGGGTAAAACCCTCCAGACAGTAAAATCTTATAAGCGTGGATACAACCCTAGAGACTGCAGAAAGTTATAAGCTTGGATGCAATGCTAGAGACTGCAGAATGTTATAAGCTTGGGTAAAACCCTAGTGATTATAAAATCCTTTAAGTCTGGATACAACCCTAGTGACTGCAGAATATTCTACATTTGGGTCTAACCACAGACACTACAAAACACTGTGAGTTTGGGTTTCAATGATGTTCTACAGCAAGACTAGAAATACCTTATGATCTCCCATACAGACATCTTCACCGATGACGTTATACATTGGTGCCTTGGTTGGATCCTATTTTACATGAGAAGAGAAGAAAGAAAAACAGAGCAATGTTGGTAAATATTCAAAAATTTCCTTGAGCTTCTGTTCTTAAAATAACATTACACATTTGCTGATACAATTTCACCAGATAACCTCACGTAGTTTCTGCCTTTTCATTTCTATGTTTTGCAGAAAGTGCTGATGTATTCTTGTTCTGTTGAAGACTGCATGAACTGCACCTTACTTTCACATTAGTCTCCTATTTACCTGTGCAGGACCTGATTCTGCTGAAATCATTGTTTGACTTAAAAATAATGTTCTCATAATTGACAGGAATGTTCAAATACATTACCCACTGGGGTCAGTTCTGCTAAAATTGTTGGGGCTAAAGGTGGTGTCTATTGACCCAGATGCCTTCTCTATGTTTTCTTCGATAAGAGTGACATACTGTACCTTCATTATTGTGATCACTGAAAGGGCCTTGCAAAATTTTGAGTACAATGCTCAATTAGCTCTAAAGATATGGTGGAAATACCAATTTTTGAGGCAAAATTGGCTCTCTCAAAAATCATGCAGCGCTGAAATTTCACTGGATTTACCATTAAAGTAAAATTTTGTTGAACAATGTGTTCTCAGGTACATCTTTACAAAGCTTTTAAGTTAATTGGTCTAACAGTTCTCAAGAGATGCTGAAAATAACAAATACTGGTGCAAAATTGACTTTTGTTTTTTTTTCAAAAATCAGTAAATTTCACACTCTTTAATATAAGAGTAATATACCTTGAATATTGCATTCTTGGGTAAGTCCTTGCAAAATTTTGCATTGACGCTCAAATACGTCTCAAGATATGCTGCCAATAACAAGTTTTGGGCTAAATTGGCTTTTTACCTGAAAAATCAGCAAATTTCAATGGATTTACTATTACAGTAATATTATGTTGAACAACGTGTTCTCAGGTAAGTACTTACAAAGCTTTGGGGGAATTGGTTTAATAGTTCTCAAGATATGCTAGAAATACAAATTTGGGGACAAAATTTGCTTTTTTCTTAAAAATCAGCAAATTTCACTCTCTTTTCTATAAAAGTGACATAACTTGAATATTATATTCTCAGGTAAGTTCTTGCAAAATTTTGTATTAAATGCTCAAATACTTCTCAAGATATGCAGAAAATACCATTTTTGGGGAAAAGACTGGCTTTTTTTCTAAAAAATCAGCACACTTGACTTAATTTACCATACAACCAATACATCTTGGACATTTTGGCATCATGCACAACCTTACTAAGTTCAAACTTATTCGGTCATATGCTTTTCAAGGTATGCTGCAAAACGATAATTTAGACAGGTGTGTAGGCACACACACACGAAAATGTACACACACACACATCGGCACTGAAATGTTTTCATTTACACCACCCCCAACAGAACCTGGTTGCAGTCACTCTACCCTGTGGTGCAGTTACTCATCTGCTTCAAGCGCTTCCATGGCAACCGTTCTCCAATAGGTGCACAGTACAATATATAGCTCCACAAGCCAAGTGACTACAACATGTCATCTTAGCTCCTTCAGGGCGATGAGATAAAAATGTTGATGAAGTCAGACCAAACTATGTGAAGGACAAGAAAATCTTAACCCTTGAGCTTTGGGTCCATTTTACACATGTTACAACAAGGACACACCTCAATTAAGGTATCTGCCCCACTTATTCATTGCACTACACTTTTGTGACACATAAATAGAATAACATTCCATAATCCCACAAAAAGCAGTTAAATGCAAGTAAACAACAAAGCTTACCTCAGACAAAATATTCTTGGCTGGCAGTGAGAGCAATATTCTGTCGCACCATGCAGGGACTCTGGTCTTCATGTACTTATTGCCATTTTCAATTGCTTCACTGTATGGGTAACTACAGCAGAGAAATTTGTCATAAAAGTATGAATTCTGAAGCTACAGCAATGATGATTCTTTTCATTTGGCAAAGAGGAATTCTGGTCCAGAGTCTCTAAATCAATTGTGCCAGTTACAGATTATGGAGTGAAAGTGTCAGCATTTGTTGACTTCTCAAATCACCTTGTTTGCACCAAGCCCCAAGAACTTTATCACAATGAGAGAACACCACAGAGTGAGCGACTGTAATATCGTCTTCAACCAAACACTCTCTCCAATGTGTAAGTTATGCCACACGACGCTTTTTGTGCAACGTTTTCAACTACAGTTCGAAATTGTGAACTTGTGACAATCAAACGTGATTGGTGTAAACCATATTGATTATAACTTTTCCAAGGCTTTTCTTGCAAGTTTTTCCAGTCTACCCTTAACTCAAAGAAGATATATCACTTGACATAAAAATTGACATTTAGGTATTCCAAGATGAAATTGAGAGAATTTTCAAGTTTTTGGGACAACATATTTGATCTCTCACTCCTTTTTAAACTGTAGATTGTTATAAAATGTAAAACTTAACAAACTTCTGCAAATTTCGATGTAAGCCTAGCTCATCTTTCTTCCTGTGGTCCAGAAAATCCTCTGCAAGGACGATCTTAATGTTCACATTCAAATTTGTCCAAAATGTGACACTAATTTTGAATATGAATGGTTTTGAAGAAATGTATCTGAGATAAAATCCTGGTCACAAAAGTGAGAGGCAATCTGATTTCCATTGTTACTTAATAAGCATCGATGTGTTAAAAAAAAGGAAAAGGAACTGTAATTCTTATGGCTCTGTAGGGAATGTTCACTAATGCTGAGTTCATGCTGCTAAAGGTATATTTAACGTTCATGACCAGATATGACAGCTGTACCATCTACTTGTTAGTATGCCATCAAAAAATTGTTCCTTTCCAAACTACAGACCCAGTAACAAGACAATCAAGGCTCAATGTGTTTTCCTTATCCTACTTAATATTCACCACCTCCCAGGGTAGGACCTGTGAAAAAGTTTCAATTCTGTGAAAAATGGAAAAGTTTCTGATGTCACGAGACATTAAATACAATATGGTGAAGGTTCAAACTACTTTCACATCAGATGTAAGGTAAGAACTTATCATTTCATGACGTTAAATGACAGCAGCTTGAGCTTGTTGTACCCACACTCAGGGTAAGGGAAGCCTTATCACTAATCAGCTTATTGTGAATAAAATGTTACATTGAATATTTCACCACATGCCTAAAAATGTTGCCACTATTTTTCTGAGATACTTTTCCAAACCTTTCAACCAAAGAAAGGTACCATTTTTTTTTTTTGGTAAACAACTACTTTTGAAGAAAGTTTTAATTGCTATGACTTCTCTGTATAAATCTGGTATTTACAACAATTCTAGAAGAGGTAATGGTCATGCCGGCATGCTCTCTTCCCACCAGCAGTTTGATGTTGAAAATTATTTCAGATATTGATCAAAAGAGCTCAATGAGTTGATAAAGTTTTACAAGTTTGGAGAAAACCATTCCATGCATATACTTCCAATTAGTCTCACTGCTCACATGTATATTTCTGTAATTACTGAAAATGTGAGAACTGGTGCTATTTCATGAAAAATTGCTGCCCATGGCTTAAAACATACATTATGGTAACACTAACCTGGTCACGGATTTGCGACAAGTAATTTTGATTATCTGTCACCCTATAATTGTTGCCTTTGTTGCATTCAGATGTTCAGAATGTTTCATTTTGACCATATACCATTTTGACCATTTATATGAATAATACTCAATGGGTGTGACAAAAAATTCCATGAATTTTGTTTACCAACTCAATGAGCAGCTTTAGGACCCCCCATACACACAAAGATGGTGGGAATATGAGTTTTTTCGGAGCAAAAAAATGATTCACTAATCAAAATAAAACTTTTCACGTGGGAAATTAGCAATGGGATGGCATTTATTTGTCAAGAACTTTCTCTCTATTTTGATTTAAAGTCACGTTTAGCAGTTATTCTTCGAAAACTTCAGACCTACGTCTTCTAGCATATTGCTTACACGTAAACATTGACCTTACACATAGACAAGGAGGATGAACTTTTCTAAAACATTTAATAACATGGGTTTTTTCTTTCATCACTACTGTAAAAACATTGAGCATGAATTACAAATAATGCCACAATGCATGAAATCCATCGTTGTGCTTTCCCTTTTTGGAAAGGTTAAACGAGGATGATGAATTCTGAATACATATTTGATCGGATACATTTACTAATTGTTTCTATCTCACTGTGGTGTGAATGTTAGGATGTTCCATGACATTCAAGGTTTAAAAATAAAAATTTGTGTTCTTAACAATGACAGCGTCACTCGCGTTGGCAATGCATCAAGTGCCAAAGCGGCCAAATGATAACCCACGGTATTCCCTCAATGCTCAACTGAACTAACATTCCACTTTATTTTTTGTTGTTCAGCACTGTACTGTTATTAAGAGAAAAAAATAAAACAAACCTTGTGAATCCAAACAATTTTACTCACTATTACTACTTTTTACCAGCACACTGAGACTTGCCTGCTTTGTATTAACATTCAAAGTGTTCGAACACTCTAATCAAGATATCAGTAATAGAATTTTAAATCTGGGATGTTGATTGTGCTTTAAACTACAGATCTTTCTGAACATTTGCTGGCACGCATGCTTCTTCCTGAGTTTCTTACAAAGAGAAAACCTGCCTTCCGAAGAGATGAGGCAGGTATCAATGTCTAATCCTTTAGTCGTTGATGTGCTTGTCAAAATTTAATTACACATTTGATTTACCTTGGAGGGAACCGCCTCTCGAATTCAAAGAGCTTTTTCCTAAAACTGTTGACTTCTTTATCATACTGCATTAGCTGTTGGTGGAGGGAAAAGGAAGCAAAGGTATGAGAAAATTTCATGGATGTTTTTCTATCAATTACAGACAAGCATGACATATTTCCAATGGTAGTGCTGCAGTCACCGAGACCGGTCTAGAGTCTGATCTCGACCGACTGTCTTTGGTCTCGGATTTCTCTGATTGCCCGGTCTCGGTCATGCATAGAATGACTTGGTGTTGACTTGGGACTCTGACTAAAAGAACTCTGCCTTGTTCTCAGATTCAAAGTACCTGGTCTTGGTATTAGATGGTGTGGAATATGACCGCAACACTGCTGAATGGCGGTAGTTCACTGTACCTAAATTTATGTTTGAATTTACCAAAATATTTGAAGAAAAAAAAAATGTCTCTTGTGGTACCAATGATACACTTCCCCTCCTCCCATATGGTGGACAATTAAACAGGCTACAAGGAAATTTACGTTTTGACTCCAACAGACGAGAACTGCCCGTTTATAACACAGACTCAGTGCCGACAAGACTGTCCTTTGGGGCATGCATGCAGGGATTGTACATTCAAAATATCAAAACAAGAACTTTTTCATGTCAACACAGACAAATCTAGCACTTGTTTCCGACATGATGACGTGACTCATTCAAACTTTGCTGACCAGTGATAAGATTCTGGCAAAGAATACATTGACAAGAAGCTGTGATTATGATGTAATTGTAAGTACATCCAATAATACAGATGAATTTCTTTCTGAAAATTTTGCTGACATCAGATTTTCTTTAAAGGGTATGTGGTCTTAACCTCCAAAAAAAAGCTGATACAATCAAAAAGGGAAGATCTTAGTTTGTCAAATCTACATAAACAAAGTGAGAGAAAGCAGATGTTAGATGTGTCAATCAGGGGTCTGTCTAGGACAAAGTGAGCTAAGGCAGGACCACTTAAACATAACATCACATCAGGGCATGGAGCGTACAAAATTTTTTGGGTCCACAGATCCTCAGGGTGCAGAAAGTGGCACCCTCTGGGTCTTGTGAGATGCATCCAAATGTTCAGAAATCTGCTGGACAAGTTGAATTCTACAAAAAGTCTACCACTCCCAGTTTCATCACATGTCAATGGCCATTTTATCTCAGGGTCTGTTGAAAACAGTGTTGGTCAGAAATGTCTGCCTCTTAGTCAAGAATTGTCTGCAGTTGTTCATCCTACTTGATGTGGGGAACAGTGCCGACCAGCAGTGGTAGATCACCGGGGAAGGCAGATCTCTGTGGCGCTGTGCAACCTCCTCCAATAGTTAGCAAAGAAATTGTTTAATGGGGGAAGAAAGTCAGGACATTGACAATTAAAGGGAAATAAGGAGTTTGTTTCACGGAAAACAAACACATTTTCAAAACCAATGTTTGTGGACATAGAATGATAGGTTATTCAAAATAAGGCAGGGCAGTAGCCTTCTTTTCAAGGATTTGGTCTCTCACAAATAGAAATTCAGTTATTTGTTGCTCAACAATCATTTGTTCACCCAAACTTTTCAAAATTCAAATGATGAATCTTCCACTAATCACATGCATAATGTCTTCAGGAGATGAAGCTATTGCAGATGTTTATTGATGAGACTGACTGGTTTGGCAATGACTGAAGCTATTTTCTTTGTATGCCATGTTGGTATATTCTACTGGCCCTATTTCCCTTTAAGTATTTCTGTTAAATAAGAGACTAGCACATGTTGAACACCATTACCATGATTCATTTAAACATGTTGTTTCCTTTCCAAGATGTTGCAATTTGAATGCTTTCTGATGTCACAGGGTGAGGGATGATACAGGTGGGAATTTTAGTACATTTATCAGTAGCCTGTGGGTCATTTGAAATCTGCAATCCACTTGCCATTATAACATTTGCACTAGTCCCAGTTTATTGTGTTACACACCGACAACTAAAGTTGCACTAGACCTTCACAGCATTTTAATTGTAAATTGAGACCTGCCCATGCATATTTTGGGCTAGCCACAGGCTGGTGGGCTTACTTATTTTTTTTAACCCTGTAAGATACTCTCTCTGCAAAGGACGGGGCACTCCAGTAGCTGACAGTAGTGATTACATGAAAATTTCATTGCCATACAAAGAACACAAGGTTTAGACACCAAAATGGAATTTTGACATAGTGTGGTATGGTGCTACGGTAATACCAGCAACTCTCTGTTAGTATGTTTTCAAAAAGTGACTTCTACCAGACAACTCAGCATTATTGAATTTTTATTTATATTCAAGTGGTCTGTAGGATGCACTTGTTTCTAACAGAATTAATATACCCTATTAAGCCAGCTGTTACCCTCATCTACATCAAATTCTACTACGTATTATGCAAGCCAGCGATGGGGAAGATAGGTCTACACGTATGGTTCGTGAGAAGTCAGTGATGCAGTAATATTGTATGTCTAGCTACACAGAAACATATGACATGTTGTACACCAGCAAAACACATGAAGAGGGATAGAAATGCTGCATTTGCTAAAATTATACCCATTTGAGCGTAAACTACACCTTGTTTGTTTTGTTTTAGAGTACACAACTATATCCGGTGAAAGATGTGTTTTGTTGTTACTGTCTTTTCAGGACAAATCATAGTTAATGCGCTATGGGTGTTTTAGCTTTTCTCCACATAAATATGGTTATTCTGTGTCCATCAAGCAACTAAGCTTTAATAAAAATACACTGTGCTACTAAGCAGTTGCACGTATCCATACTTCCAGTTGTCACATGACCCATGTCCATACTATGAGCTGTCACCATATCTACAGCCATACTGCAAGCTGTCACAAGACCCATATCCACACTGTGACCTGTCACTGAATACGCCATCCATACTACAAACTGTCACAAGATCTTCAGATTATTGTTTCACAGTCCTTCAACTTTACTTCTCACAAGACAATAAACAAGCACCGAAGAAAAGAGTAAAAAAATAAGAACTCACCCATAGTGCATCATCTCCATTGAACTTGTCTTCATCTAATGGCTCAAACTTTTTGACTTCTAGGTTAAGGACAACCTGTAAACAATGGGGCAATGACAGCAATAAATGCTTGTAAACAATGGAATAAAATAATTCAATAAAACATAAATAAATGAATAAATTAATAAACAAACAGGAACTTTGATCTACTGTAAGAGTATGTGGGACAGACCACCAAGATAAAATCATCATGAGATGATCTTGCTGTCAATTCTAAGTTGGTCTCGTTGGTAGAGTTTTTGATAAACCAATCGTATCACATGATCAACGTCTCTCACTTCAGTGTAACTGTGCATGTTCCAGAAGTAGTAATGGGCCGAAGAAAAAAAAAGAATCAAAACTTGAATATGAATTATGTGGATATGACATCGATTTAACGAGTTTTCTTTCAGATTTTTTTCTCAGCTTTTTTTTCTCAGCTGCCATGTAATATTTTCCAAATTTTTGCTCCATTCTTCAAATGTTACATACACGAACATTACTCAGAGATACTGTACATGCGAACAACAATTACAGTAGCAGCTATCTCTAACCAATGAGGAACCCTTGAGCTTACTATGAAGCTATCTCTAACCAATCAGAGACTTGCAGGCATCCTGTGCACTGTCTCTGACCAATCAGGAACCTGCGAGCTTACTATGCGGCTATCTCTGGCCAATCAGGCTATCAGGGACCTGCGGGTTTGCTATGCAACTATCTCTTACCAATGAGAGATCTACAGGCTTACTATGCAGCCATCGCTGACTAATCAGGGACCTGCAAGATCCTCTTCAGCCATCTCTGACCAATCAGGGAAGTGCAGGCTTACTGTGCAGCCATTTTTGACCAATCAGGGGTCCAACCAATCAGAGTCCTGCAGACTTTAACTGAGCAGCCAATCTGCTACTGTACATGTGAACTTAACATGTAGTCATCTCTGACCAATCAGGGACTTCCATGCTTACAATGCAGCTATTTCTGACCAATCAGGAACCTGCAGGCTTACTATGCGACCATCTATGACAAATCAGTGCCTTTGCCAAGGCTCTTTGGCCAGTAATTTCCAAACCCTCCAATTTACTCAAGACTAACACAATGCATAACATTCTGTACACGATTCATGCTCCTTACGTGTCCCTGACTCTCATCCAGATCTGCCTAACAACGAGTAACTTCCAGCCTCCTAGCCTTGGACAAGTTCTTGATATATGTATTTATGAATAGTCAAGTATTCACATTCACCCTAACCAAAATCGTTACCTTGCTATGACGTATTTACTATACTTGACCGGTGAAAGTGTACCTGTAACTTGCTCTTTGACAATAGAGTTTTCACTTTGTAGGGTCCTTCGTTCACATGCTGTATTCACATATTCTTCACTGAAACTATTCTCTGATCAGCTTGCTATTAATAGCTACCAATTTGGTAATAAATTTCAAAGGTTAGGGATTACGGATAGTTGCATAAAATTAACTTTGTCCAGAGACTTTCTGCTATGGGGGGGGGAGCACAACACCTAGGAAGTGTAACAGCTATCGTTGACCAATCAGGAACCTGCAGGCTTATTGTGCAGCTGCCACTGACTAACCAGTAGTCTTTCCAATGAGCAGTCTCTAACTGCAGTGTCAAATAACGTAAGTAACGGTGCCATGTGCAAACAGCGTCAGTGACCGCCACCAAAGAAAGTGGTACTATTTTACTGGTTTGCCTTTGACAGAAACACAAAACCAAATATTGGCATCACTTTTCCAGAATTTGATCTAAATCCTTGTGCGCTTGTCAAACTACTTGTGATCTCTAAGCTTGCAAAAAAAGGAAAAAAAAAAATGGATACAGAAGGGTGTTGAGACCAGTTTGAAGCAAGTGTACACTACAGGTCACCACCTCCATGACAATACTGTATCTGCTTGTATGTGATTCATTGAGATAATAATGGTTTGGATGTGTTTGACTCAAAAACAACAACTTCTTGGGTAATGGTTTAAGCACAGACCTAGCGACAAAATCAATCTTCTCCAGTCATCTACGTAGTGATTGAATGTGAGCAACCAGAAATTCAAAAATGCACCACTTGATTAACTACTTTCAAACTACTATTTTCTAATTTTTCTTTATTACACTGAGTATAATCTTTTCAATCTGCTTCCCCCCTTTTTTTTTCCCTGGTGGTACGATATTGCACACAGTCTTTTTTGGTGGACGTAAAGATAGAGCTGCATCTTTTAAACCTGAAAAAGCTTATGGAGCATGACTTCCCCCTCCAAGTTAATTGAATTAGACAACTTTCATTTAAAAAGTGATCACAATTTAATTTATAGCAAGAAATGACTTTACCATCTGAGGAGACATGTAATAACTACATAAACATGATACATTCATGTGATGCCAAATCTGGTAATGCGTGACAGGACAGACTGATGTGAAAAGATCTCTAATAATGTGTAACATGACAGGCCAATGTGTCTCTGTTTTGCTGATTTTAAAACTTGCCAACCAAGCGTGATCACAGACAATCACTTACTGATAGGTGGACGGACATGCAAGCGTTCTTGCAAACGATGCTTACAACATTGACAAGTTTTGTTCAAAGGGTGTTTCAATTCAAGCATTATTCATCATCCCACCCCCAACTCCAATTTAATGTCATTGCTACAGCAATGTCTGTTGAGAGGTAAGTGATTTGAGCCTCGCTTTTGTTGTATGTATAAAGTAAATTTAAAAAAAAGTATCAAACACAGCCAGTGCAAATTTTTGCATAAAAATACACTTAAAAACTTGAATTCTGTTTGCTTTCTGGACTTAACAATTATTAACATTTTTAACTTTTGAAATGCCTCTTTTTTTGTAGATGTTCTTTTGTGGCAAGTAAGATCTTGTGGGCCTCAGCACCATATGTATTGTTTATACTCTATTATCACTGACTAATTTTCATCAAAGTAGCTTTCTCTATGTTTGGGGGGGGGG
>VJOZ01032546.1:37291-61016 GCA_009801055.1 Stichopus horrens
TCACATGCAAAAAAACAAAAAAAAAAATGTCTAACACTGTTGAAGACCTATTCATAATACACAATTGTTTGGAATAATTTGTTCACAATTTCCATCTCCCTCCACTCCTTTCACTCTCTAAAAATACACTGCAAATGTTGCTCATTATGAATAACCATGGCATGCTTACTTGACTTTCTCCACCATTTTCTGTGTAAACTACTCTTGTGATTGCACCATCCACTTTTGTGTATTCTGGCTTGGCCTTACCTACCAGTGTCTGAAATGTAGAGAAAAACAATGACATCTTATTAAAAAAAAAAAAGAAGAAAGAAAAAAGAAGAAGAAAAAAACACCTGCACCCAAACAGAGGGCTCT
Source organism: Stichopus horrens (assembly GCA_009801055.1). Taxonomy (NCBI): domain Eukaryota; kingdom Metazoa; phylum Echinodermata; class Holothuroidea; order Aspidochirotida; family Stichopodidae; genus Stichopus; species Stichopus horrens. The sequence continues at coordinate 37,649 of VJOZ01032546.1, forward strand.
CTTCACCATCTGATCCGTACCTGATCCAGTTCTCAGATTGGATGCATTGGACTGTCAACTGTTCATGGGTGTCAATTATGGGGGATGGACGACATCTTCACTTTTTCTGAATAATGAAACCTAAACCTTTGATGAAAGGCTATGATATAGAATACTGAACTTGAACACAACTGACACACCATATATAGATTGCAAATTGACAACACATTTTAAAAGTTAAATTGTGCCAAAATATTGCACCATTCATCATGCACTGTAAACAACTTCGAATTTCATTTCCAGGGGGGAGGAAGACACCATCTCCTCTTCAGCACCTCTACAGAACCAAGCTTTGCAGTTGGTGAAAAGTCCCCCCCTTACTTGGAGATGGATCCTCACCATCGCAACTTTAACTAGTTAGGTGTGGATCGATCTCAATGAAATCTCTACCGACAAGCAAGATCTAGTGAAGCTATTCACAAGACATCAGAAATAATTTCAAACGTTTATTTATTTGAGGTTGGAGGGTGTGTTTTCTGACTACTTGTAGACATCTACATTTAATACTGCTGACCAAGATGAATTATTGTCTTGAGAGGAAAAAAAAGAAAAAAGTTTCTCTTCATATTTTGTCGAAGTTCTGCCACAGATTAAGAAGAGACACACATCCTTCCCACATGGGGTACTCACTTACCTTAATTAAAGAGTGGGCATCTAACCTAAAGTTAAAATCACCAAAGATGAAAAATGGAGCCTCCTCATGTTTATCTTTAGAAAATCTGGGAAAGAGGAAAAAGGAAAGTCGATTGTCAGACAAATTTGATAACGGTACGTGCTCAGCTTGAGATCCAACACGACGATAACCTAAATACACGAAATAAACAGCTGCTTTGGTGATTTTGTTGATTAGTCGTCGTTCCGGGGGTACCAGCAAAAAGGAATCCTCCAAGGGATGAAAATTACGAGATATCAGGATCAAGAGATGTGTGGGTAATAAAATCTTTATTTCATTCTGGAAAAAGATAACTTTGTAGATTGAGGCAGGCCCAATCGATTCAAAGCTCTGGTCAGGTGCTTTTCACGCTAGAGTAAATGCCGAGCCGCCTAGAATAATATCATGAATGCATTGCTTCACATGACAGCTACACACTAACACTCTCCATTACTGAGAATTGTCAAGACCGTAGAAAGTTCCGACATTCAAAACATTTGGATTGCTTAAATGTAATTAATTCCCTTGGACTTTTGGCTGTATGCAGAGACACCAGAACACTGGGACCCAGCCCTGACATAAATAATCCAATCTCACAACAAACTGATTGACTTTCCTCCTAATCATGTGTTAAAATTTTGATAAAATGACCCAAGACGATACTCCTGTGGTGACAAGGGTCAGTCATTTATATTCCGTCTTGCCTTTCATGGCAAAGGCCACAAAATACTACTTGGTATAGCCAATTAGTACCTACTTAGTATGGCCAGAATAGCTTACTTAGTATAGCCTACTCAGTAGAGCCAAAATGGCCAATTTTATTTAACAATATTTTCAGCACTCCTCTCAGGTCAAGAGGGGCAAATCAGAAAATTGATATCAGCAGTTGATTTCATGTAATGAGGGTCAGGAGTAGACCCATAGTTAATGTTTGAAAACAGAGCACAGAAATCCCTTTAACATAACTGCATGCATTCGTAAGGCTTAGATTTATCAACACATTCCATGTCAGAATGCCTCATTGTTTTGAAACATTGTGGTGAGAAGCTCAGCCCACTCTTTTCGATGTTAACCCCCGAGAGCAAACGGGGACAAAAAGGAAACTCAAACATAATGGTAGACCGGCAGAAAAGTGTTTCTACTTAAGCTCAAATTCGACAGATACTGGTTAAACATTCTACGCAACGCAGGAAATTGTCACAGTGCAGTATGTGCAAGCAATACTAGACTGTACACACACCTCAAGGTACTGTACAATGCGACTAGTATGGACACCAAAACACTTAAATCAAATCTTTGTTGCAATAACTCATAAAATGTTTTATTTATTGAAATAACAAAACTAATTTCTGACAGTATTGTGATGAGGTATGAACCTGCTTGAAGATACGACTTGCAAGTGTCATGCCCCGTACCAGCCTTGGGGAGGGGCCCACTTCATCTCAAGTGGCATTTGACATGTTTTGATGATAAACTCGCAGCCCACCCAACAGACTGTACAGTATGGCTAGCTTTCATTTAAAATACCAAAATCCCCAAATAAAAAACTTAAGCTATTTCCCTACTTCATTTTGAACAAATTATAAACTGGCCAGGCATTAATTTTGTTAGCAAGATACCAATACTTTCTAACCCAATGAAACTTCCAATTTTTTTTGCTAATCACAGTGGATGACAAGACAGACAGTTGTTGATCTTCTCAAATTTTACCAACTTTTTGAAAGCCATCATTAAAACAAATCTGCTATTTCAGGATTTTGCATTTGTATGGTTCACCAGCTTTCCAACTGTGTAATGTGAAATACAGAAGGCCATGCTAACATTCATTTTGTTCTCAGGAGGGCCTCAGATATTATGTACTGGTATCCAAATTTATTGTGCTCTATGCAAGAGTGGCTTTCTAAGGCAACCTGTCAGATCTCGATGGTTATAAAATTACCTCTTGCTTAAGATGAACATTCACAGGTCTCTTACTGATTTGGTATTCTTGCCAATAGTAATGAATGTGTAGGTACTTGCTTAGCTCAAAACAGCTGGTAGGGTTGTTGTTGTCGTTCATAGGGTCATATGTTCTTATCGAAAGAGTACATGCACTGATTGGGTGCACACTGTTGAAGCTGGCAGAACAGACCTTTTAACATTACTGTAACTTCCCAGCTCAACACAAATGGACCACATAAACCGGATGATCTCATAAAGCATGCTATGTGGTAACAAGCCTCTTAAGAAACATCTTTACTGACAAACACATTTCGTCAGCGACAGCGAATCAATCATCTTCTCAAAATGAAAGAGAAGCACCGACGTTTGAGAGAATTAAATCCATGGCAACATCTCCCTTGATCACGAATTCATCCTCTTCATTAAGGATAAACAAAGCAGAGCACGGTTTCATGAGGGAGATGCTCTACGCGCTGATTGATTAGGTTCTAGTTAATTCTTATCGACACTGTGATAAACCGATGGGAGACCATCTACAAGATACAACCTGACACAGCTGCCAAACTAAAGGCTTGAAATGCAGTTACAGTGGTGGTAATTAATGACTGCACATAGCATTCTCTGCAGTTTCTTCTCATCCTGATTATCACTGTTGGTTGCTCGTCTCTTCTCTGTCGAGGTCTGTTAAATGTTTCACCTGTCTCCAAGGGGAAATGCATTCGTGGAGTCACCTACTCTGGTGGGGATTTCATCCAAATCATACCAGAGTTTTTACATCGCAGTTTTCATTATACTTCCGATATACCTTCAAGGATCGCCAATGAACACCAGTTCATAGTTTCTAGTGTTGCTACGGTTACTCTTTACATTACTCTTCATTTTCTCTTTTAACTGTTTGGGTAATTCTTCCTGGCAGCATGTTTTTATAACCTGTTTCAGTGATCTTTAACATCTTTTATTCATTTTTATGTGTTTTCCTTTTCAAATTCCTCTCACTCATTTTACTCATTTAGTGTTTCTGCAAGTTTTTCTTTCTTTGGTAATATTTATTTTCTCTTTTCAATGTTTAGCCACTTTTACTCATTTCTTTGCTTCTTCCTTTAAACTTTTTTGTTTTTTTTCTCTTATGAATATTTTCTTTGTAAAGCACTTAAGAGTCCTTTTGACATTTAAAAGTGCCATGAGAGTACTGCTTTATTATATTATCTATCACTTTTCCCTTCCATCTTTCCTCCATGTTTTCCTTACTGATACATGACTCACCTTTCCAATACTGATTCCAGGGCTTGTTTCCTTCTATTGCTGAACAGTGATGGACTCTGTGGGAGGGACAAAGAAACGATATTGATGAAGAAAATGATACAGACCATTTACATTTCATCTCCAATGTGTATTCTATTCTCTCAACACTGTACCCAGGGTCATCAGTAATTTTTCTGAGGAGGTGCTTTGAAAATTTCACATAGATCTGCAATTCAAGCTCATGCTTCAGAACAAAATGTTGACAAATGGAATGACACTGTATGCAACCCATAACCAGAATAAAGACACACCATGATGTGTGTATGTGGTGTGTTACATCTCGTGCGTGTACTGGATGAAAACCGAGTCCTACAGTACGAAGATCAATGGCAAAACATGTAAATTTGTACTTGACTTAATTACTGTATTTCCAACTGGTCTTTGTGACTTCTATACATGTTCGGTGATTGATGACTAGCGTTGGACGGAGCTCAGTAGTGGTGTTGGAGGCTACCGTTTACTCATAGCACGGTAGATTGGAGTGCACTTGCTGTGTTGAGACAGGTAAAGTGAGGAGTGATGACAAATTATGATTTTAATCATGACGTGTTGACTGGTAGTAGTGCAGAGCAGAATTCATCACAGTGGATCCCAGTTAAAGTGTAACTCACAAAAACGCCCACCTACATCAACGGTATGCTTGGATCTAACATATCAATGACCAGGAATGCTGAAATATTATGCAACTTGGATCATTATAACATGTATTGAAAATTTCAGTCAACACCTACCGGAATTTGATACTAAAGGGGTTAACTTGTGTAGGATATTAAGGAAGGTACATGGTGCAGTACAACCAATCAGGAACACAGCCAAACAAACTTGTGTTTTAAAGACACTAGATGTCAGTAATACCAAGCTAAGCTTGGAAGTACCGAATATGGAACGTTTTGAGTCTGTTTAAAATTATGTAAACAGAAAGGCAAAAACTACATAAATCATTGACCACTTGCAAAACTACCAGCAACAGTAACTTGTGTTCGGTAATGGTTAGCTTCACAAAAATGATTTAAAAAAAAAAAGAAACTCCATTACTCTGTGTAAGTCTCTTGTGAAGAGGCAATGAGTTAGATTACAACTGACAAAACAACACAAATTGACTGAGAAAAAAAAACCCAAACCTGCATTTATAATACAGCACACAAGTTGGAATCATAACACCAAATATCACCTAGCAGCTTTGACAAGATAAAATACTTTCATCCTGATCAGAATTCCATTACGTAAATCTGTCAATTCACTTTTTCAGACTTGATGACCTCGACAGACGTTTCATCGACACGTTTGGCAATTTCATTTTGACAGGCCTAATTCCTTTGTAGGTACCTCTCTCTGTTGATGTGTTTTAGCAGTGTGAATCTTTCAGGTATTTCTTTTTCTGTCTGCCAGTTTGTTGGAACAGACTGAATTAGTTGAAATGTCTGTCTGTCTGTCTGTCTGTCTATCTATCCGTATGTCTGCCTTAATAAACTAATTCCCACCACAGATATGAACATACATTTATGTTAATCAAGAGTTCAAGCAAAATCATACAAATGTAACAATGAAATTAAAAAAAAATTTAGTGACTTGCAATTGTGTAAACATGTTTTCACAAATTTTATGCTGTCTTTACATGGTTTTGAAGTAATATACATGCAGTTCTACAGCTCTCCTATGGAAGGTACAGTATTCAGGAAATGTGTAATGTAATATTCAGGACTGTAACTATGCATTATTGTCATGTTATGAGTTGTGGGCAGCTGTTGACAGAAATGTCCCAGAAGTGAACATTGAACCTAGTCCTCCTGTGAAACCAAGAAATAGTGACAAGTACGATGGCTTTGTCGTGCAACACATAGGTCTCCTCACTTTTAAAATCATCAGGTACCATTATTCCAAGAAAGGTAGTCTTCAATGAGCTCGGGAGGGNNGGGGGGTGAACTCCAATGCCCCAGTGCTTAGGTGCCTGACACCAACAATGATACTTTGACTGCAATGGACTTTTGAAAGTGAGTTCTACTTTAATTACAGGATAAGTTAGCGACTAGTCATCTAACTTTCAAGTCCTGTGTGAACATGAACACTGATCACTCCCTGAATATGAAAACCCATCATCTTTGACAAGATTAGATACTTAAAAAGCCATATGGGTCCCCCCCCAAAAAAAACACATCAATTGGAAGATAAGTATCATTGGTTAAGTTTACATGATTTTCAAACTTAATTCACTCTGCAACATCAAGTGTTCATTTTTGGTCAATGGACACAAAACCCATTCTTCCCACTACCCCCCATCCCAGGATAACCCTAAGCTAAAGTAATGCCACTGCCTGAGAAGAGACTGCACTTGACCGAATGCTGTTTCATGTTGGTTGTCGTAAAAAAATTCATCCAACACATGGGGTAATGATAACAGCTGCACAATGCTGAAGCACGATGGGTTGATAAAAGATGTGTTTTGTGTAATTTGTTCCATTCCCTAAAAAAATATCGCCGCGAAGTCTCATTTTTGAAGCTACCGTAATCAAACGTCTGATTGATAAGTACAATATGTTTTCCACTTTCAAACACTTGTGCTGTTTAGGTTGCCTGTAATGCAGGTAATAATGTCGAAAAAAGGATGGCTGATCACACATTTCAGAGAGCCAAATAATTGCAGGCACAGTAAATGTGATAAAAAACATGCCACCTATGATGGCCAGGATTATTAATGTACCTTACATTCGTGCCACACTGAGACAGCTTTCACAAATATGTTTCGAAGAAATTCGAACCAGACAACACAACTGAGGTCATACCACATTTTTTCCCCCCCCAACAGCGACGTTTGTCTCCTGTGACTCAAGAAAACCATGAAACGTCTGCACAAACAACGGCAGAGCCGTGGATGAAGAAAAGCTAACCATCAGAATAAACAACAAGGCTTAAAGCAGTCAAAGTTTGAACAGACAATCAGGTAGACACGATAGTCAAAATGACGAAAATGTGGCGTGTTGCTCCAGATATTTCTGAACGAGTATGTAGACCTTAGACTTGGGACAGAAGTAGTAAGGAGAAATGGAATAACTGCTGGCCTGTGTACAGTAAAGAAAGTCAATTCATCTGTTAAATAGCAATCTAAGGTACACAGCGATCACAATTTGAACAGACAGGTCCACACTACATTTGAAATAACACGCAGCAACCTGATTCAGATATTCCTGAAGGACCTATATAGCTTAAGCAGACTTGTTGGCAAATAAAGTGTTTAATACTGACCCAGGAATCAGAAAAATAGTTCATCAAAATGTTAGTGAAACCGTTATTGTATAGTTACAGTACTTGAAGATGATACTATGGAAAGGTGAAAATCCCAGTCACACAGTCTAAATACTCTATGGGTCTCCTTGGTCATTTTCAAGAATCCTGGTAATCCTAAGTTTGCTTTTGTGATCTTGTTTGAAGTGGAAAGTGTTGCAAAATGTGCTTGCCACAACTGAAAACTGGTACCAACCAAACACCTCACGTCACAGAATACAGTGAACGTTACTAATCTCCAAAGCCACGGCAGTCTAAGTCCCAGTTTGTGATACACTTGCGTCACATTCACATTACATACTGAATATTTCAGTTTAAAACTACAATATTTTTCCATTTTGTGTTGCACATTCGTTGCATATGAGCTTCTTGCGAGTCTTCCTTTCATGACAGCCGCTGAATGCAAATTGGGTTTCCTTCTTTTTGTTTTGATCCTTTGCTCTCTACACCTAACAAAATTAAACCTACCAAAAGAGAAGACAAAAAAGTCAATCAAACTTTAAGTCTTCATGCCTACAGCTTTAAGGGGTTTTTCTGGTAACTATTGAAACTCGATACTTTAAAGGAAAGAGACAGAAACTGGCTGATTTCATTTTGACAAATGAATAGCTAAAGATGGCATTGACTGAGGAGTTGGTTGCCATGGTTACACCCGGCAAACATCAGATTATGATACCAGTAAACGAATCATACTATGCAGCGAGGGGAAATGGAAAAAAGAGGAATCAATAGCTCTTAAGGAGACAAAATAAGGCAAAGGACACAAAAAAACAAGAATATAAGGACGGTAGAGGCAGGGACGTTTAGAAAAAGCTTTTGATGATGAATGATAAAATGCAAAAAAAGCATCTGAAAAAATTCCCTCCCCCCGAACAACAGAGCTGCTGGCTACATGTATTTTCTTGACTGTAATGAAAATACAAGACAACTCCGGCCATCCGCAATTGGTCGCATCGACCGGATGATGCAGTAACAAAATGAGCGTTGATTAAATTTGGATCCGTCTCTAAAATCCAAGGACAAACATGAGAAATAGACACTACAGTGTGAGAGATAGGAGGTGATGGAGACTGATGCTTGGAAAATGAAACACTATGGAGGATGTGATCTGCCAGACAGTCTCATTGGTGAAAAAGTATCGACATAAATCCTTGACCGAAAGTCACATCAGCTGTCAGGAGTTTGTTTTTCCTGAGAGAACAGACAGGAAAAACTTCATGGTCATTCATGCTGCATTCTACAGTATAGGACTGATTTACAAATTTCAAATATGTTGTGCTGCAATGACAGCACTTTGTCACGATAGACGTGAACAAAATGTTTGATGTAAAGGAAGATACAGAATGCTGCACTTTCGCATCTTTGCGCGTTAAACGTCTTTACTACAGTTGGATGCAAAGGCAACATAATATGTTTCGAAAAAGTAAGAAGATATAACACTAAATGAATCAGGGGCAATTCAAGGCACTATCTAGATGTCCCATAATAGAGTTGAGAGGCTGACCGGCACACGTACTCAAAAAATATATAAATGTCAGTTTTTATTGAGCATTCAGTGAGTAAAGTACAACAATACCAGGCTTTAAAGTGATTTGTTACTCCAGCAAACTCCAAAAATATTGATATTAAGTTTTTATTGAGCGGTTATGGGGTAAAGCACAGCAGCACCAGGCTTTAATGTTAATTGCCACTGAAGAAAATTGATATTTCATAAAAATTAGAAATATTTTCCTTCTTTATTGGTAAATAACATATCTCAACAGCACGTTTGGTTTGGAAGTTATTGGCATGGGGTTTGAAATGGGTGCCGTGAAACATTATTATCTTAAAGAATCCCTTCAATTGTCGGTAAAATATCTCTTAAACCAATTGATTATGATTACCATAAATTTTCATCTCGTAGAATGCACGTTTTGTCACATTTGGGGATTCAAAATTTGAAACATGTCTTAGAGGTGGCATTCCACCACAGATCAGACAAGAATCCTCAACAAACTTGACAGTGAACTTACGATGTTCCTGTGCAACTAGCCGCTCATGGAATATCATTGAAAACAGAGGGACAGCACAAAGAGAAATTAAATTCATCTAAGGAGCTTGTGTCAACTCTCCCAATCTTCACACTATGAAAAAACACTTATGGTTTTGAAAATTGTCACCCCTGCTTTGACTCGTGCACATTTACGAAAACCAAGTTAACCAATAGGGCGATAAAGATAAGCTGAAAAGCTGGGGAATAATGCATCATGGGCATTAGTATGAAGACAAAGTTGACCCACGGTAGAAGGAATAAAAAAAGGTGAAAAGAGCGATGTAATCTGTGACGTCACGGTCGGTTTCAGAACATTCACACAAGGGCACAAATGCCATTAGTAATTATCATTACTGGTCTACATACAGACAGGTCATCAGTATCCTCCAAGCACACACTACGGATCATCATCTGAGAAATCCATTTTAGCTTCTCGACCCTCCGGCAAACTCATTGGCAACCAAGCCTGCAGTCATACTTCACCGTTGCTATGGAACAAGCTACCAGTGGGATCCTACCTACCTACACTCTGTAACATCTTTCAAGTCAGCCGTGAAGATTTCGCATTCTGCGCAAATCTATCGTTAATGTACGTGGGCATTCTGGTTCAGCGCATTGAACCTTGGGAGAAGCGCTGCGCAAGCACTGGGGTAATAATAACAATGTGTGGAGAGATGAAATAAACGTCCATTTTCATCGATCTCTCTTGCAGAGTACATCAATCACAAACATTTGTGTAATCGAATTTGAAAGTTGCCTAGCGGGTTAGAAATGTCAATTATATGAAATATGCTAAAAACGAGCAAAAAACCAGTTAAGAAAAAGTTCTGTGTGGATGCACCACAGTTGCCTCCTTTTTAAGAGAGATTGCCTTCTTTGCGCTCTAGCATATTAAATCCAATCGAGACTGTTTCCGATTGAAAGTCTTTGCAACTATCAATTGGAGGCTCACATGAATTTATATCAATAGGGTTTTTCACTGAGGAAAATTGATATTTCATAAAATTTAGGAATGTTTCCTCTCCCTTTTTTGGTGGAAACTGTACCTCGCTGGCATCTTCTGTTTGGAAGTTTTGGACTTTTGAAGAAATATCTATTGCTAAGTGGTGCAGTGCACTATGGGAAATCTGTGATACCACTCAGTCACAACTACTTGATATTTCCTTTGAATTTCCTTATATTCATGATTATCTTAAAGGAAACGCTACGAAGATGAAGTGAAGAAACCTTCATCTTTCACAATATCCCTGTGTAAATAAACAAATCCAATCACACTTTCCACTGGTGTCGAATTTCATGGCTAAATAAGTGCCTCCATTTCCAGGACTTCTTGAAATAATTTCTAGTAAAAAAAAGAAAAAACTGTTCTCTGTCATTCCAGATCTTCTATACAACTTGCCAGTGTCATCTTTCTTTCAGCACATACACACATATATTCAAGTTTTCCATTAAACTTCTGGTCAGTTTTAATCATCTCCTTGTGTTTGAATGAGTTGCCCAGGTCACGTCCTCTCTGCGCACGATTTAAATATGCTCATCACGCATTCAAATCTCTCAGCATCTCCTGACAGTTTGCAACAAAGTAGATGCAATTTTAATCGAATGTAGTGCAGCAAGGGTTTCGCTGAGAACATGCCACAAATCCTGGTAGCAGCTTGGCAGGTGTTGCTCCCAGCAAACCCAAGCATGATGCATGAGACAATAGGGAGAAACCTTGGTCATCTGACACCCAAGAAATGGCAGAATATGTTAGGGGAAGATGTAAGGAATGATAAACCGACTTCAATGCACATTGGTCAGGCTGGATTATTCGACCTTGTCAGCTGGCTTGTTATTTTTTGTTACAAACAGACTTAGGTCATCTATCCTAACAGCAAGTTTCATAAATCAACTCCACGGTTTTGTGCATGATGCATGTGTTCATCACATCCACAGTCTTTAAACAAATATACTGTGTACATATTTTTACTGACTCATTGCGCTGATTTCCTTGCCAACAATTATCAAACGCATGCATTGCCGAGTGAGGAGATATTATGATGTCTGCTACCATCTTTATCTCAACAACTACATGTCGACTGGGAGTTACGTTTTTGATGGATGCTACCCTCGAGGATGAGGTCAATTATCACCACCAGTACTGAGCTATTCAACACCTCTGTGCTTTAATCTAGAATGTCGTTTTCCTTTTTTCACCTTTACCTCTACTTGGCACGAAAGACCATCACAATTACTCGAAACATGATGCAGAAATAGCTACAATTCCACTTGACAAAACTCTTTCGATGCAATGTGTCTGAAATGCAGGTAGTGCATTCTGACAGTAATTGGAGAGTAGTGAGAACAAAGTGTGAGCCCTGCATATATTGCTGGATATCGTTCATCTATTGTAATGAAAGAGAAATTCAAAAAGGTCTGTCGCATTTCATGGTCATAACGTGACTGCATGCTCTAAAATTAACTTGTGCTGCCTTTTTTCCCAGAGGAGAATGTGTGGTAAACACCTTTGGAGAATATTATACATCTGAAAAAGTCAGCTTAAAATGAAAGCATCGATAACAGAATGAGATGACAAAAATCAGATGGGATGAATCTTCCATGAAAATCTTTGGTGTGGGGTGCTTGATCTGTGTCAAAACCTGACTTTTAAAGAGTACATCTATTAAAATTCCTCCTCCCCCCAAAAAAAAAACAGGAAGAGAAACATTTGATCAAATCAAATTCTAGAAATACTATGAATAAGCATGATTGGTCCTGATGTTCTCCCCAGCAATCGGTACTTAGGATATACCATTCATGCATAGGGGTCATGGCTACTTGTGTCACTGTGACCAACAAATTTTAAAGTACTGTAAGTCCTCCATCAGCATTGAGAATTTAACCACTTTAGCAAAAGATAAATTAAAGGGGTGCATGAAACAAACTTCCAATTAAGCTGTTGCTTCAATGAACTACAAATCCAAGACATTTGATTTTGCCTGCATCAAGCAACTGACAAATTCTTATCGATGTTGTTTACCTCTGCTAGTGTAGTTTTCATTGAACAAAGAGGATTCAGGAAACTAGAGTCTGCTTATCCAAAGTTCATATGTCATGATCTGTTAATATTGATCCATTTCAAAGAGTTCATTCCCAACTGATACCGTTTTTCACAGAAACTGGACTCTACCAAAGTTTCACTTCCTCAAGTTCACGGCTCTAAAATTTTCCCGAAGAAATAAAACATTGCAGCTACCATACATATATGCAAACTAAACTGACACTGTCTGTGTTAACATTTGGTGAGATAAAAATATGAAGCATTTCTTGCCAGTGACTACTGACAATCATCTGAAAAATTTACCGATTTCTGAAAGTGAAGATTCGGATCTAAATGAAGACCAGTTGCAGATGAAATCCGTGATTTGTTGTTGTTCATGAGAAAGAGAGAGAACATCACAATAATTCTACAAACCTTTTCCATAGCCTGTAAATTACTAGCATCATGGAACAGGTGAATATTAACCAAGTCAAAGGTGCTGTGAAAATGAGAAAAACGGGAGAGTGTGAAAAAGGCATCGAAAGGAAAAAGCAACACAGGTGGAGAATAGTCAAGAATGCCAAGGCACAATGTTGGATTACACGGACATGCAATCAAAACGACTGTACATAAAGATTATGCTTGAAACATGTGTACATCCCCAAAGCCCAGGCAATCTTCACATGACATCATACGTGTTTATGCCCTCTCGAGAGGAACAAGTCCGTAACGATTATGGTACATTCGGATATCACGTCATGTTGTACCACGCAGAAAAGGTCTTCTCAAGACATGATTTCAGCACAGTATGCATACTTTGTGAGGACAGCACGAAAAACCTTGTTTGTATAATGATAAGTGTCCAAGTGACGTTCCTCCACACACTTATTGCATGTTTCACTTCTGTGCCAGAAATGAAGTTGGTAACCTTTAACATACTCCGTACGTTTGCCCTCAATTCTTACATATTTTGCTCTGCTACAAACTACAAAACTCTATCAAACTTTAACACATAGTGGTTTTGTATTACTTTGTATCAAGGCATTTGAGTCTAACAAGACTAGCTATTTCTACTGCCATAATGCATTTTGTTTCATCAAACTTTGTCTACTTCAAAAACCAATTCTAAACACTTCTCATAGTGAACGAGTCTCATTGAGTCCTCATGTCTAATGAGGTGTCTGCCCACCCATTGTTTCTGTCTAATTATAGATCACCAATTTCAATAAATGCCCTGTGTGGGGTTGAGATGCATCTTCACCAACGACCTCAAGAGAAAAACTGAACAAGATGCTTGAAGTTGATTAGATTCACCTTGAAAAAGGTGCATCGTCTTACTCTAATTGGTGTAGAGAATTAAATGATTGAGATTCTAAAAGGGCACTACGTTGGCCAATGGCCATAGAACACTATGTTTGCATTTAACTTTGAAACTGTGACAAGATTGCATGTGAAAATTAGTTACATTAATTTCTGATGCGTTTCATGACGCAGTAATTGTGACTGAAAATTGGGGAAGCACGTCGTTCCTCCTTGACTTGCTACTTAACCATCACCTCTTGGCACACACAAATGTACCTCATTTGCTCCTCTTTGCTGTATGACAGAAAAATTATGGCAAATTCACTCAAAAGTAATCCCTCCCTCTTGGTAATACACGGCTACATACACAGACAGTTAGCCCATCCCAATTTGTTGATATAACAGGGCTGCACAGTATCACTCAGAATAAAATGGATGTTAGTTGCATTCATGATTAGACATATTGTGTCAGACTTTTTTAGCTAACAAGTAGGATTCAAACACTGCTCTTCTTGACAATATAATTGTTGCAGCATTTTTGCGGTGATAGTGTCTCCTCTATCGTAACACTCCTGTTTGCACAGCTACCAGCGATATCTTTGTTATACCAACTTACTGCATGTAACTGCGGGTTAGTTTTGGTTTGTGCATCAACAAAGGGAAATCGGGGCCTTCGTTATCCTGATATCCAAGGTCCCAGTCTCAAAGCTGTAGACCATAGACTCATAAAAGCTTAACCATGTAACCTCCTACCTTACACCTAAACTTTGAAATCATCCTGGTCTCTTGGTGACAAAGTGATGTGGTCACATTCAATCCACTCCAACCAGCCATTTCATCGATTGAGGGGTGGCACTTAAAATCATCAAAACTTGGTGACACATGGCTGCAGTCACAATGTTAGCCACACATAAACCTTGTCATATGCCCCTGATAACACTAGAGTAGGACCACAGTCATACACATCCGAACTCCCTACTCTACTCTCGCTCTTCGTGACATCGTGGTTGAAATCACACCCGACACCTTCAAAGGAATCTCATAAAACAGAAATGTCTGACACAGCAGTGTCACTGATTGCTGAGTTGAGCATCAATTCCATTTAACAGGAAATAGCTTTTCTCTTATATGATAAATGGCTGTACTTGGATGACAATGTCACCTCATTTGTGTCTTTGCATTGCAGAGGTTTTCAAGGTTATGTCAAGCGCACATGTGCTCGAATTTCACGAAGGTAAAAACTAGCAAAACGTAAAATTCTGTCAATGATTAATAATGCTTCACCACAGAACTGAAACTGATGTTCTAGGCCTGCCCTGTAGTTCAGTTACTGATTAAACAAAAAAAAAAGAAATATATAAATAAAGCTTGCAAATAAAGCTAAAAAGGAAAAGATTGTGTGGTGCTCAGAAAAGCAAAATAGGTTGAAAAAAGGTGGATTTAAAAAAGGTGGAGGGAGAAGGATGGGTGAAGAGGGAGACTGAAGGAGAGGCACACTTCTTGTATTGACGGTAGGTATGCAAAGGTTATCCATACTTCATATACGACTAGCATGTTATTGTTATCATTTTCAAAAGGCATTTACCTGTTCTCTATCTTCCATCTTGTCCTCAGGTAACCTTTCCGAGACCACTTGACCTGTGAAGACAATTCAAAGTATGGAAGTTGACGCACCTGCATTCATTAGGGCGTCGGCAAATATCCTAGAACAGCTACTGTACATGACGGTAATTCACCTATGTCAGTAATCTCAGGAAGTGAGAGCATCACAGAATAATGAAAGAGAAAGCTGCGGTATGTTTCCTCTATTCTACAACCATTCACCGGTTGCACCCACTTTCGTCAAATAGGGTACGACAGTAATTTAATGATGTACGACTTGACCATTTCAAAAACTATACACTAGTGACACAGCAGAATTTCAGAAGGCTACACTTTAATAAGTAGGCTAGTCTTCATCAGCTATCAATTTTTGTGTAATATCCTGTTGAAAAAACCCTCAAAATTACCTACGCATTGAGGTATGTATTAAGTATGATGGGAAGGGGATCCTACTCCATTAAGTCTGATGGCACTAAGATGGCATTGAACACTTGACTCTTGATCAAAACTTGACCAGAATCCATTAAAAAGTTTGCTTTTGCCAGCCAAACTTTTCATTCTGATGCTTTGACTTGGGACTGGGATAACAATCCACTAGAGATGCCATAGACACATGTTTGATCCCTTGAAAAAGAAATGATGATGTTTCTTCAATGTTTGTTAAACTTAAAGGGGAAATGCAGTCATCCAAACCTGCATTAGTATACCCCTCCCTATGCAAATTGATGACTGGCTTTTAATCATGCGGTATCCCTTCTGTTGTTGGATTGCTTAATTCTCCAGTGTAACACCCTGCCCATGCGGCACTGATATTCTGCAACATCATGAAAAGTACTCACAGGAGAACTGAGAAGTGAATTGCAAGATTTTGATAATTTTCAAAATGACGTAGGAACGACTGCTTATTCCCTTTCACGCACAAATGGCATCATCATATGTGCCTTCTTTTCTAATTCTTGAGCCAGAGGATCTAGCAATTACCACAGAAAGACCACACTTCGACTGTGAGATCAGTACAAAGTTCAATTACCGTTCAATGAGGTCACCTTCTGTGCTACAGCAGGTACAGAAATCCACACCATTTGCGGATCTTATTTGTTGCCTAGTTACATGACGGTGACTGAAAGGAATAAATTCAGAAATTTCTGGTGTTAAGAACACCATATCATGCCTTGAGTAAAAGGTAACCGGCACAAAAGTGTAAATCTCACACACTTAGCAAAGTTAACCACCCGGATTTGATTCTACATGATTGACATTGCACATCTAAAGGTATTTGTCATTCCAACACTTGAATTATATTTAGACACTCACACACTGCAGATTCTCAAGACACCATTCAAAATCTGCATTTGCCAACCAGACAGCTACAGTAATACATGGATCTAGATGTCAACACAAGTAAGCAACACAACTCTGTGTCAGGCAATGAAGATCTATGAATATGCAACATGTTGTAATTTGTAGTCATAGTGATTCAATGGTAGGCTCCTTTATGCTACAAGGGCATACAAGAATAACAGATACTTTTCTGTTGATTCGGATGGTGCATGTTCATGTAAACTCCCGTTTCAGAGAGCATTTGGAATACGATTCTTCCTTTGTATGTTTGCCTTCTGAAATTCATCCACTACAACAAGGTTGAAGAGTACCTTAAACAAGGAATTTCAAAGAGGAGCAGTATATAAACACACATCACAAAGCTTAAAAAATAAATTCAAGTGGTCCAATAATTCCCATCTTCACTGGACATACCGTACCAGAGCTAAAATGTTGAAACTTACTCATTCAATTTAAACCGGTAGATCATCCTAGAACATCCTAACCACTGGCCTACATACAGCAAACTGCTCTCCACATTATGTGTCAGTTTTTATGAAAAGCAGAAGGGGAAGCCTGTAAACAAAACTTGCTTTCAGCAAGTTTGCATTTAGAATATATTTGCCTTGACGCTTACGTTTTATCTACTTTTTTTTTTTTGTTTCACTCTGTAAACAAAGTGCCCTGAGCTCTGAAATGGCAAACAGAACGTGTCCTTGAAAATTGTGATGCTACTTTGGGGAGAGGAAGTGAGAGAGCTTCATATGTCAATATTATCTATTAATATCGAAGAACAGACAGCTTTCACCAAGGTCATTTCATGTGATAAGGATTACGGCATATTTCGCTCCATGGAAAAGCAGATGTTTTCATATTATTAATCGATCGCATATGCTTCTGAGAATCAAAATCGGCTTAACTGTCAATTTTCTAATGTGTCATAAACTGGATAGTGGACGCTTAATGGTGGAATCACAAAGGTACGTGTGTATCTGCGACTCTGGTTGGTCGTGTCTACATGTGTGTGCCGGTCCTGCTCATAGACGAGAAAAAAAAAGCATTTTCCTCTCCTCCCTCTCGATCATCCACACCTTGGTCTGCTGTTTCACCATGTGTTTTTAAGTTTGGTTCGGCCTTGAACATCACAAACAATACATAACATTATTCTTTCGAAATTGAGATGGCGTTATTCATGCATCGCCACTCGCGTAATGTAAAAAACTTCACCTTTCCCCTGTGATCTCCAGCTTCCCTGGCACATCCAATAATTAAAACAAAAACAACAACACGTCCTCAAGATCTGTTTTCGATTAATACATGCTTCAGTATAGTTGCGGCAGCAAAGGCCTACACGTAGCTTACGGTACGTCTGTCAGGACAATTTTCATTACATTACCATAGCTATTATATATACTCTCTGCTCCTTTCAGCTGGAAACTGGTTTAATTTGTCTCAATTTTGCTACCGTGTGATATCTGCCAGCAATTGATTATTGCACCAAGATTCATTTTTCCCCTCATACAGAGAAATGGAAAGTTTAATGAAAGGAAAAAGCAGAGCATTGGGTCTCGTGTTTACAACGCACTGTAAAAAATCAAGGTGTTTTTTGTTTTCTTTTCTTGAGCAGTGAATGTTTTGACAATGCTATGCAATGTGACTATAGCTACTATGTGGGTTGACCAAAGGAAAATGAATCTGAGAGCTGCAAGAGGATGAAACATAAATTGAAAATGTTTTCTGCATTTTCATTTCTTTGTCGAAGACAGCTCGTCCAGTCAATTTTTAACTTACAGTATAACCTTCATTTGGTCAAAAGACTATATGGAAAGTGGTGACTTGGCGGGGGGAGGGAGAAGGACAGCAGCATCAGTTTTTTTTAAGGAAAATTTTGATTTGAAAGTGTGCCTGCAGAGCCTGGGAAGGTGATGTAAGGTATATTTTTATCCAAATATTTGTAGCATGCACCCCTAAATGATGGTGGATGCTAAAGATAGTCTTTCTTCAATTTTGTCTAAGCATGTAAGGGATGATGGGTGCAGTGTGAACATCCCTGAACCCGGAAAGATGCAGCCACCACACTATCACTGATAGAAGGTACTGTATCTACACAGAGACTTTCTAAAGACTGCAGTATCTACCCAGCGGCACAAGCCCTGGTCAACACTTACCTCTGGGAAGAAGTCTGGTGGAAATCTTTCTTTGACATGTGTAGACACACCTAATAGATTCCCCTGGTGAATATTTCTACCTGATAATGTCCTGAACTTGCAATCTGTAAATAAAAAAAAACAGCAGAGGAATAAGATCTATCAATACTTTCTATGCTACATATCAATGCAAATGGACTTCCACACCCAAGTTTCTGGAGGTTCTAATACTACTGTATGTATCTAAAATAACTACAGTTATTTGAAATCACATTATATCGACAATCCACAATTTCTCGAACCATTCTGCAACTTAATACATCATATTTACAAACAGACCAATGGTAAACAAACAAGACGTTTAGATTCTGAGATGGAATGCACGATGGACCACCACTCCCCCTCCACCAACGCTGTGAAGCACTCTATGAAATCACAACTACAGTACTGCACTTCCTAATGGTTCAAAAACAATACCAAGTAGAAATAAAGAGTAATTTGCAGTCATATAACACCTATACATAAAGGATTCTGCAACTCACAATCTGCGGAGCTAGTTTGCAACTTCCCATGCTGTGTAAGGTTACAAACTGACTCATGGCATTCGACAAAACAAGCCCTCTACAAAGCTTTGTTTAGTTTGGTGAAGGCATCTCTTGTACTGAGGCGTTCCTCCTAATTGACTGTCAAAATTTTCCTTCATAGAAAGAGAGACACGGAACTACAGTAGGAGCAGATGAACTAAGTACCACCTTCACCTGATGTTTATAAATATGAGAGTCTAAGTTTATTCAGCTCAATTAAATTAAGAGGCCATTTGTAAACAGTCTGCCAAATTGATTGCTTTTGCAAACTAGATTTGAAAACATAGCTCGGTATATGGACAACGATAAAAAAAGAAAGAACTTATTTCTCAACATGTTTCTGAGATGCTTGGTGATGATTGGTTTGGTTCCATACTGTCCTTTTTGTGTACCACCACTTTGCCAAAAAATGACAAATTTCTAAAGAGAAACTTGTACAGAATGTTCGGTAGATGCATGTACCTACATACAAACAGTGTAAAAGTGAAACTGTTCCCGTATGTACAGTTAAACAAACAAAAGAAATGATCCTGAATAGATTGACCCGTCGGCAGTTTGTGTTGCGTTATCAAACTCTCCATCAACGCAGGTTAAAATGTGGTGTGCACTTTGGTTTCCAACATGCAAACTGAGGGCGATTTGGGCTCCAGGGAAAACACATTCACCACTGTACTTCCCTGATGTAATGTAAAGCTACATGACATGAATTTGTCTAATCAAAAGAGTAGATCTACATGAACACTAATTCTTTTCGGTATGCAGTCAAAATTTAGGGTTTGTGACAAAAACATTGATATGTACAGCAGGTCTATGCAGTAAATTCATCAGCTACTGCATTAAAGTACAGTTTTCAGTTCAGCAGCGATAAGCAGGACTGAATGGTAGTGGTATATAATATACTGTAGGAAGTACAGTTTTCAGCAGCGAGAAGCAGGACTGAATGGTAGTGGTATATAATATACTGTAGGTTGCCAAATTCACTAGCAGACATTTTATCTCTACTGGACACACATGTTGACAGAATATTTGCATTCTGGTAACTGACAATCAACTAATGCCAAGTAATACAGTAGCATCCACTGCGACCATTGTGCAGCAATATTACCCACTGTGCTGTGTGTACTTCAATGTTCGGTGATGTACTGTATTGTAATGCACTGTTGAGTCTCTTTATACTGTACTGTGCTCCCCAAAACCAAGCTTACTGGTTTTGGAATTCGCTAGCAATGTACTCACCTCATATAACCTTTGCATTTGCATACTGACCAAGGTCTAGCATCTGGCAATTTCATGTGTGTGTGTGTATCTGGCCACCGCCTTTCCATAATTGCCATGGTCAATGCAGAAGTGCATAGGTTATATGAGGTGAGGGAGTATGCGCTGTGAATTGTACGTATCCAAGACTCCCATCATGCAATGCCTATATTATACACACTAGCAGAAGTGCACTCTTTATGGCTGGTAAATTGTGAAATGTGTCCGAAGTGTTTGAAAACGTGTAACATCCTTGAAAATTGGCACACACGAGTGCAACACTTAAGCATACTTTGGGTTGCAATTTGAGAAGATGCTATTCATTAGGAACTGGGGAAACTTTGGAACAGTGACTACGACAACCAGATATACAGTATGTTTGAACAGTGGAAAAAATGTACATTAGTCATATGGAGACACTTAAGTTTAAGCAAATGTCAAAATGGAACATCTTTTAGTGATCAGTCCCCAAGCGATTTAAAGCCTTCTCAAACACACCATGGTGGCTTTGCTCTTAACTGGTTTGTTCACAGACGACATTGATCATTCAGATCCAAGCAATTTATAGACATGAAGTGTAACATTCAACAGAATTAGATAATTGTAGCTGCAGAGTGATAGAATAGACCTAAACTTGATGGCAATTTACTCAACTTGTCACTGTTCGATTCCCACAACTGACGTAAAACTGAAGACAAGAGTTTACCATTTTTTTGTGGAAAACTGATAAAGTCATGGGAAATGAAAGTTTAACAAAAAGAAAATTGAGACTACCATTAAAAAAAAAAAATAAATATTGCTTAAAATATTGTAAGTATTGAAATGTATGGCAAATTCAGTGTTTTCCAATCGTTTTCAGATGAAGATCACATCCTTTGAGAGCAAGCCTGCATAGCAACACTGAATCATCATCCCCTGTCTCTACCAAATTCAATTCTAGCTTTGCGAAATGGAAAATTTTTTCAACAAAATGGAAATAGCTTCAACGTCGGAAGACGGAGGAGGAAACGTGAATCGGCATTCAAAATAACGGTAAAATCTCATCTTCATGCAAAACTTTCAGAACAACTATGTATCATCCTTTAAACTAATTACTCAGCTTCCGGTGAATTGAAGAAATTTGCAAACTGACGAAATTATTTCTTCTGAGAAAGATCTGACGTTCGGTGTTTACTAAGGTCAGATACTTGAAGTAAAGAAAGGGGCGGCAAACAAGCATTGGCCAATTACACCCTCACCGATCCTTTATCGCAATCTCTTCTTTGATGCAAAGCTGTTCTCTCCTTCACATAACTTTCAAATGTTCAAATAGAGTACAGTAATGCATGCCCAAGGCAATCATAATTTTAACAAGTAGCACAGTATGTATTCAAGTGTCTAACTAACACCCGATAAACGACCTTTTCATTTTCAGTGCCAATTGCTGAAGTTTCATCAAGGTTTCAGGGGTTGCTATTAAGGTCATTGGGACTATTTTTTATTCTAAGGCTCAAGGAGAATTTTGAGAATGACAATTCTCTAAAGTCTTTCTGTGAAATGGGATATTATCAAGCATGCATCTACTGTAGATTTTGTGTAATGCATACCAATTTACTTTGAAGAATTTATAATATACTATAGATGAACAACCTTCTTCCAGCTATTATAAGCAAGCTGATGCAAATCGTTTAAAAAAAGATGAAAACACCGGTGAGTGAACTTTGACAGGCTGCAGCAGTTTGAAAGTGTGACTTCCCCCATCAAATGAATAATTTTTCCAGTATCACATCTCACTTTGCTACACAAAATGACAAAGATTGCTACACAAACTGACCATTGTGTAGCAGCTTCTGTGCATGCATCGGTCGAATTTTCTCTGATTTTGCGACAAAATACTGAAGAGCCCCCCAAACTGCTATGCAAATTTTGGACACTAAATTACTCTTTCAATCCATCTCCTGCTCGTGGTAAGTTCCCATTTTGGATGTGAAGTTCACTCCAGCTGTCAATTGCCTCTGTGGCAATTCAAAAGATCAACTCAGATTGCAAATTTCATCAGAATATTCAGTTCATGTTTCATTCATGAATGTTTAGCTTACAAATGTGCTGTTCAGTCTCTCAAGTATGTCAAACATTCATTTTGGCCTAGCATTTCTTTATTCACAGAAAGGTCAAGGGCACGTTATTAGCAGCTGGCCGGCCGCGCAACGAATGTGACCTTTGACCTTTTCTCTGCTGGAACTTTTTTCAGTGCATTTCCTTCATTGTTTGAGCTGCAATGCGACATTTCTGGAAGCACGGATGCATCAAACAATTCAAGAAATTGACAGGCACCGTGTTCTAGTTGGAAGCCTATACTATGCATAAATACACAATGAGACTGGTGCGAAACACACTCACACTCGAAAGAGGACATGCTAATATGTTCATTGAATATGCATGAAGAGAAGAATTAGCACACTACAGTATCTAGAACAGCTAGAATGCATAAAAGAAAGGTAAATTTTATTACCTCTGAAGTCGAAACACTGGACATTCTTAACAGAGTTATGTACAAAATAAATATTGCCCAGGGCCTGCAGGAGAAAAGAAGAAAAAAAGAAAAGAAATGAAAATTAAAGGTAAGAAATGCAGCTCCACTCATATACTGTACTGTACCAACACAGAATAGATACAACAATGGTGATACAAGGCACACAGTAGACTGTGATGTAGGTCAAACTTTACAAGCTGACTTATCAAACTTCTGAGATAAACTTTAACACATTTTATTTAATGTTCTACTTAAAAAGTTTCCCTAAAGTGAACCATGATCATCGTGCATTCTGTACAGGAAACTCATTCAAAACTGGCTGAGCAGACCAAGCATGCGAAACTGACTTAAAGAGGCTCAGTGAGTTGTTTTGTGAAATTCAC
>VJOZ01032668.1:2918-17688 GCA_009801055.1 Stichopus horrens
AAATAGTGATAAATATTCATGACTAAGACATTACGCAATAGAGAGTCGCCGTGCCTCGACTCATGTTAGGCAATTTCCCCAAGGAAGGTGAGTTCACCTGGCTGTTGCATATTATCTAATGGTAGTATTCCTATATGCCAGGAAGAAGTTCCACTGTCTACACCTCCATTCTTATCCCCAAATGTTTTAAACATTTTGCACTATTACCAGTTAGCTCAAATGAAGTTATCTATATTTCACAATCAACGCA
Source organism: Stichopus horrens (assembly GCA_009801055.1). Lineage (NCBI taxonomy): Eukaryota > Metazoa > Echinodermata > Holothuroidea > Aspidochirotida > Stichopodidae > Stichopus > Stichopus horrens. The sequence continues at coordinate 3,169 of VJOZ01032668.1, forward strand.
AACATATCAAACAAAACAAGTCAGTACCATTATATGGGAGGGGGAAATGAATTTCAATTATTACTTGTTATTACGAGTGTGATTTCACTGATCTTCTCAGAATAGGCTTATCTACATTTGTACAGTAATAGCATCCGTTTGTGTTTCTGAAATCTTCTTATTTCTCTCTTCCAACTTAAGAATTGGCTCTATTTATACAGTAGTGGAGTTAGGCATTTAAACTATGATTGCGTACTATATGGACCTATGTAGCCTATATGCTAGTTCAACAGTGTACTTATAAGTTGTGAGCTGATGGAACACTTCTGGAAGGTCAATCACAAATTCTAGACCTGCATTTAGACAAAGAACGGTCAAAAGTATGCACTACAACGTTAAGCGTATTGATGTCCCTTGTCATTTATTTGCCCTAGTAACCGAATTATCTTTTCTTCTTTTTTTAAGTAATATTCACGTTGTAACCTCATGTTGGAAATAAATACAGAGCGGAAGTATCGCGTAAACGATAGGCCTGATATTTCTGTAGTTCACCTTATAACCCTAGTGGTATTGAAATGAATTTGATGGGTCCGTGTGGGCGTTTTAAAGAAATATTGTGCCAAATAATGAAAAAAAATAGAATATCTTTTTCAACCAATATGTGAAAAATGGGGCAAATCGTGGTTCTGTGCAGTCAAATGTGATGATGTAAGATTCGAGCAAATTTTAAGGGAACAAATCGCCTCATTATCTTTCATGAATCGATGACCTCAGAATTCGTTACGTCACTTCCGCATTTTAGTTTCCAGGGCCTTGTTCACTGCAACAACGGATTTTTTGCCATCAGTGGACTTGAACACGCAAGTAACGTACACACAGTACTGGAAGTCCATAGTGCACACGCTGACCATGTTCACAAGATTCTGAGGAGGATGATGATCCGTTGTCTCCAACCTATCGTTGACGGTTGGTAGCGGGCCTTAAAGCTGGAATATGGGTTAAAAATTTGTCAATTTTCCCATTGAAAGTCAAATATGTTATAGTCACTTCAAAACCATTATTTAAGCCCTACTTTTGCGTACATGAATATTCGTATCCATTCCAATTGGTCTGTTTGATCTTAAGTGACAGTGATTGGCGACTAGGCTTTCTTACAGAATCTGAATTTTGTAGGTCCAACAAAAATGTCGAGACAATTTTCAAATCTAATATCTGGAATATTAAGGCATACTTTTTTTTTTAGACTTTGTTACGGGGCATTTTTTCCCCTGCTTTCTCTTCACTTAAACACTGACGAAGAAAAATATACATCGGGTATTTACTGGTAGAACTCATATTCCGACTTAAACTATAATATATCGTAGTGAAGGATTTAATGTCTGCAAGCAGCAAATAATCCGCAGACTTGACTGAAAGTTTGACATCACTCAAAATATCTAAGTTTGCAAGTCGTGGCAATGTAGTTGAGAAGAATAAAACAACTATCAAAAGCTATCAGTTGATACTAAAATTGTTAGGATTACCTTTTAGGCCACCATTTTATTTCTTTGGTTGCAGATTAGTTAATACTAATTGCTTCTATTCTAATTTTTGTATCAATGAAGTTACACATACCGTCAAACACAAATGTTGCTTTTGACGTTGTGGTCTCTCAAGTGGATGGGGTAGCTATCTCATATTTAGATAGGAATTGACAATTTTCTTTCTTTTTTTGGCTAATTTTGGACTGTTTTTATGTTTGTTTTCGTTTTTGCTTATCTTATCAATTTTTAACAACTTTCCTACCCATTCCTGCATTGTTGCTGATACTGAAAATAAAATCGCCATTTTCTAGAGGTGTACAGGTTGTAATTATGCTAATTAATACCTGTGTGACTTGTCGGAGGTACATGTTTTGCTAAATTTGCTCATTGAGTATGCAAATTGTGCTAATTAATATGCAAATTACCTGTTACTTATATGCAAATTACAATGACCTAATAAATGTCAGGTAACATAGCTATTTTACTACATGAAATTCTTTAGACGTCCTGAAATTTTTTTGGTGAATTTATTTTCTCCCCCTCCTCCCCTTAAATTACACTTTCTCAGTACATTATGTGAATGGGTCAAAATGAGTGACAGATACTCTTACAGGTACCGATACACCATATAGGTCAGAGTTAGAGATCCGCTAAAGTTCAGAAACGAAAATGTTATTCACACGTCTGAATGTACGGGTGATTTGACATGTCTCCGTCTGATATCAAGTGTATCGTGAATCACTACGGGCCTGGTCAACTAACTGTTCTCACTTTGCTAATTCTCAATAACGAATAAATAATTTTGTATTGAACAATAGCAAATTCGTTATTTCGTACTAACAGTTCGTTACTACGAATTAGTGATGCGTTATTACCAATTACGTTTTCGTAATTACGAATTTACGAATTGCCAATTCGTTGTTATGAACTACTAATAGTGAAATCACGTACTTTACCAAGTTCTTAGAGGATCACTTTAGGAAAAGTGAGTAAGAGGTTTCTTACTTGGAATATTAAATCTGGTAGAAATCCGAAATCAGGATTGGAGGCCTATAAAATACGCAAAATAAGCAAAAATGATAACTGTAGATTTATGAGTTTGTATCTACGGCGGACATAAGTTGACCCACGAGATGTAAAGTTATCACATACAAATGACTTAATTGTTATCTCCACAACATTTTGCAGGGAAATTTTCCAGTGCAAATTACTTACGGTAAGTCGATATCTCGGGAAAAAATGGAGAAATTTCAAGATACCGAGGTAAGAATAACTTAACAAAATTTGGCAAATTATCGATTTACTGACTCACGCTAAGTCGACATCTCGGAAGGCTAGTATCGTTGCGAAGTATTGCTTATGACTGTTCAAACCCGAAAGAAAATGAGTGAGTATATGTATTTTGTTTGATCATGTTGAATACGACCTCAAACCCCACTCTTTTCAAACTCCCATCTCAGAGCTCGAGTCTTCATTTGACGAAAATTCATCTAAGGTAGATGACTGACCACTAATGCAAAATATTAGAACCCATCAGTTATTTCCTTGATGACGAGCCTCATAGGTCTTAGCCAATAATGATAGTGCTAAGAAGAAAGTGTACACATTTCTGACCATTTGATGACACATTTCTATTAATGTAAGCGCCACCTATAGAGGTTTTGCAGTGACGTCACGTTCACCACAGAAACACCTACCTGGATTGAAAACAAAACAATGTGCTTACAGAATCGCGATCGTCTTGTTCTATCTTCATTTGGAGGAAAAAGGTTGAACGTCAGCCCGGGATTTTGCCTCATCGATTCGAAAAGCGGTTACGCAGTTTGTCTTCTGTGACCGGTTGTGCGATGAAAAATATCGTAATACCCAACACGCAGTGTTACTAACGGTATACCAACTGGGACTAGTTGCACGAAAAACTGATTTCATCCCGTATGGCAGTTGCTAATTGATGACAGTTGCTAATTATGAGGTCAAGAACAAAACCTTTATGCTAATAAGCCAGTTTAGCGTTTCAAACGCACATGCTCACAGGGAAAGTCGGTGACGCAAACGAAGCAATTGCTGATAGATTTATTAACGTTTTCATTCAGATCTTCAGAATTCACTGAAGTAGCCACTTCGTTTCTTTCGTTAATTAGATCATTGTGCTAGCACAATATCTGGAATCTGTATGTAGTAGTATCTGGAAAGTGTCACGTCATCTAAATAAAACTAGCAAATATCTCAGTGTACGCATAGAAAGAAACCTTCGTAAATTGTTGCTGTCGCGCATATATACACATATATGTTTCTACCCCTTAGTTTGACCTTTGGTATCATATCATTATGGTACTTCATAATGTATTACTCTGAACTGGCTTGTTAAAGCGATGCCATCACTTCCCTTAACAATTTCATGGGACAGCTATCACAACACATGCTTTCGTAATATAATTGAATACAAAATGTCCGCAGCTACTTTTTTGAAAGCAGACATTAGCACAAGACATGAAACTGGTGGAGCACATCTGCTGGTTGTCCCCAATCACGCAAAATGGATTCCAAAGTCTTGTAAAGGTGATATCTGTGTAGTAAAATACAGAAGATATTAATACAATCACGTGATTCTTTCAAGGAAAATTCTCCGAAAAAATGATGACGTAACGCCATTTCAATTATTACAGTCAGTGCCGTTTAACGAAGCATATCACAGAATAAAACGCGTGTAATAGCCTATCCCGAATTCTTTTGGTATCCCGAGATAACAAAAGCAAAAATCTCTCATGACGAACAAAATAGCATGGTTAGTCACTTGATTATGTGTTGTTTAATACACTGTTACCAAGACCTCGGACCCGTACAAAAAAAGAGAACTGACCACTTAATTCACCCTGACTCTTCCAATTTCTGGCAGAGTCAGGGTGAGTGGAAATGGTCATTCTAAAATGGCATGAAATATCTATTAAACTTGTGTCTTGAAGGAATGCACTCAGTTCAGGTGATTAAAATATTTGTCTGAAGATTTGTATTTCAGTGTTGATTTGGTACTGCATTAGTTGTAAACTTCACACATGAAATTGAAAACTCTTCCTATGCATCATCGACGATGACAGCAAAAACAAAAAGACTTACTCTAATTCGAGAGAGAAACTGAATATAATCTTAGTCACCTTTGCTGTCTAAGAAATTATTTGACGTACTGTGTGAACATGCACAACAGAATTGAAGGAAACTAAGTTACAAAACACACATAGGAATACACACACCGCTTAAACTTTCTCACGTTTAGCCATACAGCAGTAGAATTGAGGGGAAGAAAGAGAAAATAAATACGTGATTTCGTTGATAGTTAAACGAATGGCCTGATCGACCTTTTTACAATGTACGGGACACGGAAGCCAAACGTTATTAGTGAAGACCGCCACCAATTTAATCTTACTGCAAGTTGGACAAAATCGTGCTAGTCTTCGAAGTCTCTCACTTGCAATCAGAGCCTTTTGAATGCACCGGTATGTGTATTTCAAAGGACCATCTTTGTCCTCTAAGTATCTTGTAGGGCAAGTCTTTATTTTTCGCTCATCCGGCATTTTAATCACCAGTTGTTTTTTTACAGATTGTTACGTACCGTGTTTAAATACATCTTCTGAAGCAACTTCGTACAGCAACTCATCGACACTGACACAATAATCGTTGTGAATTATTATCGACGTGAAGTCTAAAAGAAAAGATCATTAAACAAATAGTACTATTAACATCACTAATTATGGTAATTAATATGAAAATCAGAATCACCTTGTACCACGATGTTTATAAGTCCTAACTTTAGCTAGCCTTTGACAACTATCAGCAACTGTAAGGAGGGTAATGGGGGAGGAAGGTGTATTATCAGTCGGTTGAATTTACATTGTTGGAAGTGTGACATATCAATATAAAAGAAGAGTCCAACATTCGATGGAACGCTTTGTATGTACTTTTGTTTTTTTACTAAACCCTATCTCACCAGGGCTTTGGAAAATTTAAGAAAACCTTGTGCATTACTTAGAGAATTTCTTTATGTGCTTGCCCTCCACGAACCTATTACGTGATAAACGTCTAAGGCAACAACCAATCACCTCTAACAACACTCCGACGGTGCCATTCAGTGCTAGCACTGATCAACTATTTTTTTTTTTGTTNNATCAACTATTTTTTTTTTTTGTTACGTTAGGTGGTGTTAGCTACGTTAATGTGTAATCACTGAGATGTGTGAAAACGAAACTAGGACTTCATATAGCCTATTCCGAAACATTTATGAGGTTTTTCATTTTTCAATAACCCTCAAACATGAAAGTTGTAAACTGTCGTTGAAAATCTACCAGGATATTTTTGAACAGCTTCAAAGAAAAAAAGTATAATTTACCAGTGAAATTCACTTCATGAAAGTCTAAAGTATTGAACTCGGTCTCCCCTGTTGCTATTGCATTCTGATCTGTGCCATCAGTTTGTGAGGGGGTTTGGTTTGTCCAATCTTTACCTTCAGAGGTTTGCCTAGTTTCGGTGATTGGAATCCCGTCAGTCGACTTAATACTTGAGGCAGTGACGCGATCTTCAGTTGGTCTACTCCATCCGGAGGAACTCTCCGTACCAAATATACTCCCGTCTGCAGTAGTCGCCTGATCAGACCTTGTGAAGAGAGTAGACGAACCAAGATCGAAGGAAATTCTAGAACTTTTGCTTGGTAAAAGTGAATTTTTTGTTGCAGGTGTCGCCAATGAATCCCCATCTTTTTCCTCTGGCTCCAGCAGACTAGTTATCCTAGAATGTTTGCTAACAAATTTATACAAGGTCAACGGAAATGTCGTCAGTGACACGTCATCATTAGCTTCAGAGCCCTTCATTGTCGAAATGAGCGATTCGCTGCTGGCATTGAACTGAGATTTCTGACTCCCTTGTGAACTAAATGTGGAAGTATGGTCAATCGCAACTGAGCCTTTGGTATGTTCGTTTGATGGCCGTTGTGTAGCCGTTGGCGTAGTCTGGTGTGGGGTTGCTGCATATGATGACAACCCATTTGTGCTTTCAGGTGAGGTTCTGAAAGTGGTGATCCTTAATTTATCTTCATGTGACGTTTGCTCAAACTTCTCTTGAGTTGTAGTAAGCGGTTGGCCTGCAAAGATCACCAGATGAAATCTGTCAAGGTATCATATGGAATTACCTTCTGTCTTCTGTCAAGTAATTTTATTTTAAAAGTTTTCATATTCAGAGTAAATGTTCTCTTTGTTTTTCTCTATTCTGTGAATAATTATGAGATCATTTTGAAATTTAACCAAACTACGGTATCACGCTTTCGAGTCTGTTCCTTTTTATCTCTCACTGTAGGATAATACCCATAGAACACTTTCTACTTTTTAACCTTTTGCATTGTATATTTAGAAGATACCGTACTGCATTATCGCTAAATTCCAAAATGGCGTCAACGTGGTTAAAACTAAGCGAAGCAAATACTAAAATCCGTGTCTGAATGAGAAATGATCTTGGTAAGAAAGGTCAATTTTAAATGATATTACAGTCTCATTGTTGAATCGAATATCAAGGACAACATGTGCGAATATGAAAACAGAATGAAAACAATATAGAATAACACCGTCAACGACAAGAGGGAAAAAAGAAAGGGTTCAAAACAAACTATAGAAACTAAAGCAGTCTTTTTAAGCCATGTATTTAATGTATGGTAATATTTTGATCACTTTGCGATTATTATCAACTCATTAAGTATGTCCCATCTTCTTGATCGGTTAAACGACGTACACTTGGTCATACTTAAGGTGCCAAAGTAATTCGAAAATGAAATGTCTAAATTTCGAGTCATTGGTGATAGAAAATGTAAAGACGGATGGTAAATTGCCAAAGTCGCTTTAAAATGCCCTCTTCACGTCTGAGTGACTGAGTGATTACGAGTCATTATCTTCCAAACATTAAACAATATAGTTAGCTTTTTGATTGCTCTTTACCGATTTGACAAAAAAAAAGGTAGACATTGTGAAATTGGGGTATATGTAGCGGAAGAAAGACAATTTCCCCCTTTCCCGTAGGCCTTTGAATAATTGATACGAACCAGTAGTTTGCGGCAGAGGTAACCCATCAAAAATAGCGTTACAGAAATCGGAGTGATCACAGCAGCTCATGCAATAGTAAGGTCGGAGCCATGCCAAAACGACACCACCGATCGCCCCCTCCAGAGTGCAGTTTTCCATATCCATTTTCTGCGACTGGCAAACATTGTTAGGCATGCATCCGGACAGGTAGGTGAGGTTCTTCGACGATACGAGAAGTTGAATGAAACATCCCTAATGAGTAGATAAAAACAATACCAGTGACGATCAACATGATGTCAAAACTAATAGGCCTATGTACTAATTGTTTATATTGGTGCTTACAAGAAAAAGACAACGGAATATGCATTTTGATACTATGAGAATAAAACAAAAGACATTTTCCACATAAATATTCACAATATTCAAAGAGCCATTGGGTCGGACTGGACAGATATTTAGTGATACAGTATTTCTGGTTGTTAGTCCCTCTCCCGCGACGAAAAGAAAACAAAAAAACAAAAAAAAAACTGGTGCATAGGGGGAAAGTATACTGCTATACTTGTTTTTATGGAATCCTCATTTGTGACATGCTTTAAATTGTAATAGATTTGCATTCTCATTATCTTTTGCAAATATACTTGCATGACCTGTGTATACCTCCACAGCCTTCACGGAGGTCACCTCAAAGCAGTAAGTAAACCCTAGGGTATAGTCGACGTATTTTGTCGTATTTGTGTCAACCATTACAGCAACAACCATATCCCTCACTTTTATCTTTGATGAACAACAACCACATCCAAATAATGAGAGTACCAACAAAAAATATCGCTAACATAATAAAACAGCAAGAATGCAGTATTTGTGATAGCACATTGGTTGGTAATATTATATAAGTAATATATAATTTGCATCGTTTTACCAACTGATAATATAAAACTCACCTCGCTGTCTAAGCTGCATGTGTAGAACGAGAAACACTGAGGAGGCGGTGGGTCGGCGCCGCTAAAACATTCTCCTACCGCTTCGCTTCCGTTCAGGGAAGCATAATAGCACTTACGAACTGAAAACAGACCACGCAGAAGATTGATGTCACTTTAAAACAATTGAAACCTGCAAAGAAAAACTACTGGCATGCCACATTTTCTTCGACTACACCATCTTCCCCAACTAAAACACCCTCGTCGTCTATTGTTTCCTGAGCGTTTGCTCCCGTCTACTCCTGATGGTAGGTGTAACTTAAACCTCCCTACCTGATTTATTCTTCCATATGATGTTACCAAAGTCATCATGGTGGGTATGTCATCGAAACCATTCCATAATGCACCTTCGCCAAGGTAGGCATCTTTAGTTTCATTAAACTTGGAAAGTAAAACTTCCCTGGCTCTCTATCCTTTCTTAAGAAATGCTGCTCTATCGTTGTTGTTTTCGTTTCTGCTCAATTTCTACTTTATTCTGTCCATGTCTGAACTGCAGTGGTACTTCCACATAAAGCACAGAGAAGGTCAATATAAAATAGATCAAATACCGTGGACAAAATCAACAATGTGCATCGAAAACATTCCCACGTTTGGTATATTGCTTTTGTTTATTGTATATTGAAATTCACGAGGTGAAAGAAAATAAAAACAATCTTACGTTGTGAGTTACTTGTACCAGTGAACAACGAAATAGACAGCCATATCTAAGATTAATTAAAAAAGAAGAAAATGGTTTGAACATAGTGCAATAAAGACAGATTATCAAAGAAGAGAACATCAAATGTCAACGAAGAGAACAATACATTGATTTAAGATTAAGTCGAGCATACACTGTTCCATATCACACTTTTAAATCTTGGCGGCATTATGCCAAAGGTCAGCATTAATGCTGAACTTTCATACGTTGCTGTTACTCTATTTAAAAGATTTACCTTAAAAGATGTAAATGCTTTGGATGAATTTGTACGTGAGAAAAAAAAAGAAAAGAAAATGGTGCAGTTATACTGACTGAGTATAGCAACCTACAAGCATACTACAAAATTTTCCTCTGTCCGAAAGCTCAACATCGAAAGCCCACCATCTTTCATGAAAGCTGCCCCTCACTGCCAGCGTTTAAAATCCATGATCGACCCCGCCCCTTCCAATATACCCGTCCTTTATATTGTGAATTTAATCAGTTTATATGGAAAAGGAAGTGTAAATATATGTCTTTAATTAATTAAACAGTGTTTGCAGAAAAAGATGGAACTTACCAATACAGCGAGATACTGATATATCTTCATCTTGTGGCCAAAGGGAAGGATGAAAATCGTCTTTTGAAACAAAATTCATCAAAAATGTTTAGAGGTGTCCTTATCGAAGAAACGCTATCGCCATTACTTTACTCATATGTTTTCTCAACGTTCGACTTTCTGCAGTGTTGGAATCTGGAATTATAATACTAACAACCAGAAGCCAATACAAATAATTTTTATCAATAACATTTCAAGCAGACAACACAGAAGAGGAGCATGGGTAAAAAAGCCTTCAAACTACCTTGGTAATTCGTGTCGTCAAAACCATGTTATCGATTACTTGTGACAAATCGATCAGAGTTTATGTCAAAAACAGGAACAAACAAATTTAGTGAAAATTTGTCCCAGGATAATTTCGATACTTGGTATGATTTTTGTTTTTATTCATTTTGTTATTTGCCCATTTAAGGACTCATCATCAATTTTTCTTTGATGTCGATTGTTACGACGTTGAGGTATTTAAAACATCGATTATTTCTGATGGATTTTTCTCTAAAACTTGTCTAATGATAAATTAGTTATTATTTTGGACCGCTACTCTAGATTAAACGTAAGGTCAACCATTCTTCTTAAGTAGAAAGAGTATAGAAATGCATAAAGTGTGACTAATGATTGAGGCTAACATTACATTTCATTTTAAGACATGTTAATATAAAGAAAATATTTCTTTTATGCATGGAAATGAAAAAGATCATATGTAGGGAAAAGGTGTAATTGTTTCGACTAGAAGACAGCGGGAGGGGCGGGAATCATCTTTGACTGAGATTCAAAATGGCTTAAAAATATTTAAAGTATACTTGATTAAAATAAACCAGGAAGGAAAATGAGTCCTTTACAAAGATATATTAATAACCACCTGTCAAACTTTTGTCGATAATTTTTAAATGGTTGAAGTTTTTAATAGGGCAATTTTTGTAACCTGTTAAACCTGTAAAACCTGTTAGTGTCGCGGTTTGTTCCAGATACCTTTAGCATTACAAGGATGAATAATCTAAACACTGGTATGAAATATTTGTTACATTTTCTCATTTTTTCTTGTTACTATAATATTATTTCATGCACTTGTTTGTTTCCACTTTCATTTGTTCAATGAAAGTTGCCGCCACTTCCAGCTGATGGCATCATCTTCATTTATGTAATAAAAATCATTAAATGGATTTTTATTTTGCCATTTCTGCACAATTACTGACAACAAATGAAAAACTCAAATTATGATAATCGTTAGTCGATACTTGATAAGGCCACAAGCAACTGTCACTGATGGTTATGGGAACATAATGAAAATGTTCAGTTTCCTGTTGATGCTGAGATATTGACCGGAAGAATACAATACTTTTATTATGTTACAATTTATTCCTACACCACTGACAACAAATGCGTTATCCTTATGGTACGGTCGTAAAGCCAGCACCGTTTGAGATTGGTAAGGGTACGTCACTTTTAGTGTTCGTAGATAAAATAGAGTGGACACCTCACAGGTTTACTGAGTTAATGACCGAGAAATGGTAAAAAAAAATCAGAACAACATTAGGCGGCAGATTTAGTTAAGACCATCCAACTTTATTTCATTGATGTAGTTTTATGACGAATAAAGGCGAATGTGATGGTGTAAGAGATGGACGCGGTATGGCTGCGGAATGTAGGCCAGGAATGTCGAGGAATGCATGTAGTATGGCGAGGGAATGTCAACGTTAGGGCCGATGCTTATTAGAAACTCAACTTGAAGATCTAAATTTATACGACATGTACGTGGTCCCATTTTCAAGTAAATTTCAACAAAGGTCTAGTTTAGTGCCATTCTTGTTCTCAGCAAAGCAATAATCATGATTTTATTCAGTATGGCAACATGAAATGATCACCAGTTAAATGTCAAAGGGATTGTTGTTTTATGTTTACGTGGAGCAGCACACTTTGGCACGTAGCGTTGCAATCAAATTGGGGGAAGTGCTATTCCTTCTATTCCTTTCAAACTCATACTTTGTTGTAGCTACACAGTAAAAGAAAAATAATTCCAAAGAATGTTTTACTTTTGAAACTCAGGAGAGTGGGTTTACATCAAAATTGTTAGGGAGCAAACCTGTGGGGGATTTGTCAGTTCATAGTGAGAAACTTTCAATCAAGGTTATATGTTGTTGGTGTAAATAAATGCAAAATCCTAAACATTCAAATTTCATTTAGTTGAAAGGATACTTTGATTCAAAATGCCATGACGGAGAATTGGTGAAGTGGCAACATTTGTCCAGTTTTGCAAATGTAGAGGGTAGCAAAGTGTTGAACAATGTGAATTGCACTGAACGCAATGCGTTTCGAATTAAATCAATAATAGCAACAAAAAAGCACGAAGTTCACATTGTGTTAATTTTTTTCTTTATTATCAATCTTATTTAACAACATTTACGAAAACGCCTTTAAGCGATTGAACATCAGTACAGAATGTCACTTACAGTTGTCTGTATTGGGACCTAAACGCTGGTCCGTTGTCAATTTAGTTGATAACACTACATTCAAAAGTTTTTGTTGGCTTTTGGTACCGTGGTAGCTTCAAACCACACCCCAGAGCACAAACCACCCCAGACTGTCGCCAGTCCCAGGTAGGACACATACTGGTAACTGTTGGTACTTGAAATGTCCGTGTTTTAGCAACAGTAGTCAGAAATGTCGTGGTATCATGCAAAGTTGTTGTTGATGTATGTTCAATATTTCGATGTTCTTCTTCTTTAGCTGTTGTCATGGTGACGATATTTGTAGTTACTCTCGACTGAGTCTTCCACTGATTCGTTTGCAAGATACTTCCTCCATCTGTCGTTGTTTCGTCGACCTCATTTTGAGGCAAAACGAATTCATCTGTTTGTAATGAATCTTCATCGGTTACAGCGCTTACTGCAGTGGTCTTCCACGTCGATGAATGTTCGTCTTTGGAAGATGATGTCATAGCAGTTCTTTCAATGTCGTCCATAGTCAGTTCTTTAGAATGAGCAACTTCCGTTGCTTGTGGTCGATTTGTCGTAGTGCCGTTCATGTGTTTTGATGGTGTTGTTCCCGATAGAGTGAACTGGTTATCGATTTGTGGATATGTGGAAGAGTTAATAGCTTTGATTTCTGTCGTTGTTTTACCAACCGATTGCTGTCGAGATTGTTCTGTAGGTTTTATGCTCGACTGGTCTCTCAAGATTTCCCATCGGGAATACCATCTTTCAAAGGGCGTTTGGACGCCATAACTTGTGGACAAATCATAATTTGACGAAGCTGTCGATGGGTGGTCACCAACAGAGAAAGTAGCGAAATAGTTTACATTGGAATGTGTAACTTCGGTACTACGACTGTCGACTGACGTCATGTCCTTGGTTGAAGAAACTGTCACGTGATTACGTGACGTAAAGTTACGTACTGACGTGTTTGGGCGTTCGTCTGGAGAACTTGCCGACGATTCACTGTAATTATCTACCCGACTGGGTAGAATGTTATTGCAATGATTAGTTTCTGCGCAGCATAAAACACACTCGTATGGGGAAAAATTGGATAAAATTATTCCAGGAAATAAATGACTGTAGGAGCAGTTGACCACACCTTCCGCTCGAGACAAGCAATCGTCTATATCTACACAACCAGATGAATATCTGAAATAGGTGGAGTTAGCTATGGCAGAAACGAAACAACCCTGCAAGAAAGAAGAAAAAAGTATGGAATAAGAATTACATCAAATACACGAACAATACTATGCTCATGTTGTCTATTATTTAAAAATAATAAAATAACCTTGTACGAATCGCTGCACTTCTCTATCGAATGACACTCAGACGGTAGAGGGTCTGCTGAGTCATCCAAGCAGGCCAAAGCCGAATCCTTGTCACTAAAATTTGAGAAATGACATAATCGATCTGTGGGAAGGACAAAGAAATTGATCTTGGAACCACGAACTCATAAATTTTAAGAGAAAAAAAACAGCTAAATGTAAAAATGTTTATCTCTGTCATTAACATTAATTTTATGTTTAATTGGTATTCATCACTTCATTTCAGTTATTTGTTTTTCACATCATACATATTTGCACACACACACACAATAAATAAATATGTATATATATATATACACAATAATTACATCACTTGGAGTGAACCGTTTAGTTATGATGTGAAGGAAGTTACACAAAAAAACCCCTCACGGGCTTGACGAAGTGCTCAACTCCCTAGTGCAATAGCAGGAAAAAGAAAAGAAGAAAAGAGACAATGAAAACTTAAAAAGATACTTAACATCCNNCATACATGGCTACGAATTACGGGCATGCTTTCGCACAATAAAGTTGAGTAAAGCAGGGCTCCGGACAGTACAACGTCAATAAGAACTTAGATACAGTTTACCAAGATTATACCTGAAAGATCTAATACTAGGACTGTCCATTAATTTCTTGGGTAGGGTGTTCCAAAGATTAATGGCACGATGTCGAAGGCTCAACTGAGAACGGGATATGCAACATGCAATATGTAGAAGAAGCTGAGGATAACGTGTGTTGCAACTGTGAACATGAGTACTAGTTGTGAAAAAGTTTCAGAAGGCATGTGGTAACAGGTTGTGGGTGAAGCGATAGGTGAACGAAGCTATTCCTAGATTGATAATGTCGTTAAGTTTAAGTAAGTTCAACATTTTGAAAAGAGGATCGGTGTGATCACGTGGACCACAGTGACAAATATGT
>VJOZ01032683.1:0-13963 GCA_009801055.1 Stichopus horrens
GGTTTTTTTTTTTATCTGTTTTTTTTTCTTTGTAAATCATGTCCGCCTTCATTTTTTTTTTTGTCTTCTGATGGAGGAATTTTATGGAGACCTTATTTGGGGAACAGAATAAAATGGTTCAGAAAAGCTATTTTTAGTGGAAAATTTTGAAGAAGGAGAGTCAGTGGGGAATGTTTACATAGAATGATAATATGAAATGTGTCTTTGGAGGCTTACCAGTGAGAGGTTAAATCCTCTGCTTGAAGTGTACTCATGCTGTAAAGTTTTCCACAAGACGGATTGATAGAGGTGTTGACAACATGCATGGTCAGTTATTTTTCTATTAAATGGTTTGACTCATAAAGTTAAAGTAATCTGCATAAACCAATTAGTCTAGTTTCCCCTGCAAGTGTGCCATATTATTCCATAATATTGTCCGTATTGTCCAGCGTGGCTGTTAATTTAGTCATTGTAGTTAACGCTTGAAGTTCACTCCTGGCCACTCACCTAGATCACATAGTCATAGCACATAATGATGGTGGAAATTGGAAGAAGGCGCTGAGTCCGGTATTAGACTGATTAGGACAGGAGATGGTTGCTTTATGCCCTCCCCTCAGCTGAATCCATGGCCCCCAAATTGTTTACCTGGTAACAGCCGATTTAAGTTGAACAAATTGATGTCAATCTAGCATTGCGTTCGGTATCATCAGGAGCTCCGGCACTGGACTAAAGTCAGTTTAGTTGCCTCTTATTATAGCCTGAATCCCGATCCACCGAAGGCTTGCAAGAGGGTTATCAGAGGCTTCATCAGCCCCTAGAGGTACATAGTGTGATCATCATCATTGTCCAAGTGACACGATTAATTGATTCTCTCCTTTAACACTTAAAGCAACATTCCAATAGAAGGAGCCCAGCACATTCTCTTCCCTTAAATGATGTCAAAGTTTGGTTCGAATTAGTCATGTATTCTTTTTATTTTCATTTACTGTACATTGTGACAGAAATTGGTTTTGGTTTGTATGGTTGATAAGATTGAGAAAGAACATGAGGCTGCTAAATTTCTTACTCTCGTTTTGTTTTTTGAATATTTATCTGAATCCCATTCATAAAGATGTAAATAAGTGCAGATTTATAAGCAAATGACCCGTAGGGACCTCAGAGAAAGTTCCATTGAGCTTTCGGAATAGGTGCTCTGTAAAATCAAAACATTTTCAACTCAATTTTTTTTTATTTCAAGTTTGCATAATTTCTGAAGAAAACAGTGAAAAAGCACTGCCTTGTCTAATTATTCATCAGATTGGTTTATTTTATACCCATAATCGTCACACCATCTTATGCATGTATTTTTATAATCCAAACATCAATGGTATTTTTGCCAGTTTGAAAGGGTCTAAGATTTGCGAAAGGAAACCAAAACCATGTAAAACCAGTGACACATGTGAAGGAAAACAACATTGTCCCTGTGAGAATATCTAGGCCTCCACATTTTTGGGCTACATTCCACTGGTTGTCAATGTTTGAAAATAAGTTTTGCTTTTGGCCATATTTTTGTCTACTACTGTACAGTTAGAAATGTGAGAAAGAGGCAACATAGGCAACTGTGATAAATTACTCTACGTTAATGAATGTGCAGAACCATCCTTGTTGGAAATCATTGTGTCTTTGCATACAAATACAAATACATACATGTATATAGCGCAATGCCTCGATAAAATTATCTTCGGATGCGCTTNNCAATTCAAAGTCCTACATTCAGACTGTAGCCAGACTTAAACCAGTTTGGAGAGGGAGAGGGGAGCACATCAATGTTGGAGTGGTGTTAGCCTACAGAGGGGTTGATTGGGGTCTCCCTTCCGTTTGAAATTTTTTTACCTTTTTCAAGGGCTCTAGAGCGAAATTGGTGCGAAATTTCTCTTTCTCCCTGTATTTGTGTTCCAAAAAAGCAGGACCTTTTGTTGAAAATTTTTGGGAGGCACATGCCCCCCTTGCCACCAAATTCCCCCTGGACCCCCTCCCTCCCCCTGTGGCTACATGCCTGCCTATGTTATACTTGCTGCAGTATTAATGTGACAAAGTCTGCTCTGTAACAGTGCTTCAATTTGCTGTTTTTTTTTATGAGATGAGGACATTTTCTTTAAGATTCTTCTCTTTTAGGCAAGTTACTCCACTCCAGAGGTTGAAGAGAATCCTCCTTCCTTGTAGTCACAACTTCTGTAGAATTTTTAAAACCATTGAAAACATTCGTGCAGATCTCTTTTTTTTTTGTGCTTTTAATTGCTTAACATTTTGAACTTACATTGTTATGCTTGTGTTTACAGTCCTTGCTCTAAAAAGGTAAAAGTAGTTTTGCTTAATGTTCCATCTCTCTTCAGCCTAGCCAAGTACCATTGATGTAGCTCCAAAGTGATAATGGAGAACAGACAAGTATTAAATTATTATGGATGGCTTCAGTTTGGTGTAAATAAGGTTTGTTATTCAGTCATAAATATAGTCTGCTGTAGAAGGGGTTCTATCATGAAACATTTCCATAGCTTGGTTTACCATGATTACTTAAACTAAATATATAATTTATATGTTCTACACTTGGCAAGTTAACAGGAAGAAAAGTTAGATATAAATGAAATGCATATCAGTAAGAACCATGATCAGACCTTCAGGTCAAGCCTTTTCCAACTTCAGTGGTCTGTTTACAGTAAAATGTGTAAACGTTGAAACAAAACTCTCATGAACCTACAGATGTAAAATGCATCATGGGTAGAAAATACAGAGCACGGAACTTTCTCGAATACTTCCTGCTTTGACTATAAGGAAAATGAGGTACCCCTTTACCGAAGTTGTCAGAAATGCTATATATGTACTTTTTTACACGGTACACTGCAGTTTATGTATTCTAACACATCTATACTACAGCTGTAGAAGTGAACTAAGTATTTTTGGTTAAAATATTCTCTTTGTCGACTGTCAATGCATTTGAAATTCAAATATGACTTACAAGTACAAGCGTCCCGCTCTTACGAAACACGATATTTGCATTCAGATTTACACTGAATTCAGGGATTTATCTTTCCAAAGTTTTGCTGTTATATCAGTCGCTCAATTGTAAGTACTTTTCTCAAGACGCATTTATTTTATAGTTCATAAAGATCATAAAGAATAAGAGAAAAATAGGTGTCAAAGCAGTGGCATATTTAGCAGGGAGCGGGGACTTCACAACAAGCTTATGCCTGCTCTATTGGAACCTAAGAAAAAAAAAGGTTGGGACTAGAAAAAGAGGGGCAAAAAAAACAAAGAGGGAGAAGGTAAGCTACAGAAGATAGCGAAGTATCAAAAAGTACAGTTGATAAAGCGCTACCATTTGATCCTCTCCTGATAGCAAAACTGTCTCAATCAGACTCCCCTGGATGACATCCATCCGTGTCCCCACCTTCGCAAACTCCTGGATACCTCTACTGTTGGAGTCTTTCTAAACCTGAACGACACACTGTACAGTACAGCACCTTAACAGACCTACATATTTGAATACCACCCCTCACAGCTCTCCTTCTTAATCCTCTTCACGCACATGCATGGCATTAATTGAGTATCAATCATGATTTCGAGGAGAAGACTTTACGAGAGACAGATTTATCAATTTGTAAATATTATTATTCATTCAAGCCTATACTTTGTAATCACATTTGGAATTTTCAGTTCAATCGATATGTAGGCTGTCATATGCACACAAGTTTGCGCTCATGTCATGTGATCTTGAGGTAAAAACGTGAGAGCATGCCTCCATGTTGCAGTCATCGACTTTGAGAGGAGCTTGACATTATTTGTTGCCATGGTAACATGTCATACATTTTTCATGCAGAAAGATAAGTTTGGCTTCCAAGTAACGGAGCTGAGTCAACGTTATAGTTAAAGGCTCTCAGATCAAAATCTGACGATAACACACGCATTTTATTATTGACGACTGGAAAGTCTTTTTTTTTTCTCATGGTAATTAGTTGCATTCATCATCTGTTGCATTCTGGGATATTGTACTATAGGTCAAGAAACTTGTCAAGATGCTGGTGACATGCTGTTTGAGAAGAATGGACAATCGCTTAACCCCACAAGGGAGTTAGTTTTGTGGTGGAAAAGTTGTTAAATCCCTGTAATATATTGTTTAACGTTGCCCTGGGTTATCTGTTCCTTTGTCACAAGGCGCCAGGTAGTCCTGTAAAATGTAAAAATTACTCTGTTCACTTTTGTATAATTTTATTGCATGCATTAAATGTGTACACCTGTCCCTTAGGCTGTTGCGTGGCAGATCAGTGTGCGAGAAAGCACAGAATTAATGCACAGCCGGAAACTTCTGTTAAACTTTACTGCAACTGTGATTTTGCGTTGCGTTCAATGGACGAAAAACCGCATGGAAACAGAGGTGTAAATTCAGAGAATTAATAGATGTGTAACCATGGCAACGTTTTGACAGATCTTTCATGGGCTTGGGGACTTCAAGTAAATTCACCCGGAGGATATGTCATTCACATTTTGCATGGTCAGTGGAGACATGTTGGACAGGTGAAGGTTCTGAGCGAGTGTTAGGGTTGTGGGAGAGACACGTCGGTCTGGATCACGTGTGCCAAGAAAAAAAGGAAAACAGTGAAAAATTGAGGAATAACTTTCATGAAAAATATAAAAATCAAATCGTGCAAATAGAAGTGGAGTGGTTGGGATTAATATGGTATCTTACTTAAGGATAGATCAAGACAACAGGAGAAAATGTAAGAAGACAGAACTTTTAGAGGATTGAGTTGAAAGCTGACTTTCACCATCTTATTTGATCAGTCACTCAAAGGTCTGCCGTGAGTGTTGGACCCAAAAGTGCATTAATACAGCGTTAATGGACAGTGTCATTTTCAGTGTGTGTAAGTTTCTCTCGCTCTGACAGCTTGCACTAGTATGGCACTGCAGTTAGTGCTATAAGCTTTTGCTTTGCAGAGATTCTCTGAAAACCTGGAAATTGGTACAACGTTTCACAGTAGACAGGAAATTCATGCCAATTTGTTAGAAGGGATATAAAGCTGAAGAACATAAAAACGGTGGTAGAAAAAATTTAAAAAAAAAAAAAAATTGGGGATTGTAAAGTTTCCACTTTCTGAATATTTGTAAAATGGTTGAATATTAAGAGCTAGTAGAATCATATTCTCTTTAAAGATGAAATGTGACAGTTACATAGCCCACAGCTAAAAGTAAAACTGGAACAGTAATGTAAGTATATGTGGAGTGCTCAACTAGCCCTGCAGTCCAGTTGTTGTTCCTACTTGTTGTGAAGCCATACATGTGTGTTATGACTTACCTACTGTAATCACACCAGCATTAACTGGCTATGTTCAGCGAGGAAGGTATACATAAACATGCTTGTATGGTACTTCACTGGAAAAACTTTTGATCATGCAAGCAGTGCTTTACAGTTCAGACAGCAGAAAAATGCAGAATTTGACTTTTACAGAAAGCACAAAATTTTTGGACACTACATTAAACTGAGTGGATATTATAGTCATTTTGCTCCTCACTGACATTTTCAAGCTAATTGCACCTAATTGTCAAGGAATTGCACCACTATAACACCAATGGTGTTCCGTCAGAGACACTGAAAGAGCTCGGAAGTAAACTAAGCAGGGTGTGTGGTACGTACCTCCATAAGTGTTAAGGACAGTGGCATACAAAAAATAAGAAACAGTCTTTATATATGCATTGTACCAAAATACTTACAGGTATGTGTACCATATTGTGAGTTTGTCATCAAACCACAAAAATGTGTTAAACATTTTCAGAAGTGTCTGTTTGAAGGTGTTCACCATTTCTTCTAAACTACAATACTTTCAGACATGAACCAAGGTTATGTAATGTAGATGACCAAAGTACTTTCAGATTGCCTCAAAGTTGCCAGTGACAGGCCATGACCAACTTTTGAGTCCACCATTTGAGGTGCTCTGCTAAATACTGCACAATCGAGAATGCTGGGGTAGAATTCCCATAAATGTGTACTTCAGTTTATCCCACAATAAAATCATTATCTGATGTACTTACGAGAGCCTGATGATATCTTAATGACCCTGCTGTGACTGACTGGTCGGCTGCTATCGCCGATCAGATTGAAAATTGTTGTCGATTGAGATTCTGACGTAATTTCGAACGAGCCGATGCGTGGCAGATGGAGGCTTCCAATAAAAACGGCATGTGATAGGAGAAAGTGAAGTGCCTTAATGAAATCTTCATTCCATTTGGAATAACCTGAGATTGTGTTTAAAGAGACAGGGTGTTGATCTATTTACATCTCTCCAGACAGTGTAATCTTCTCAAGTTGTGGCTTTAAAGGGAATGTGTCTTGAATCTCAGAGATGGAGCTATTGCCAGTATAAAATTCCACACAAATTTGAGACTTATTTTGAATGTAAGCTATATGGAGAAAGTTCTACAAACGATATACCCTTGTAAGAGCATTTTTTGTAAAAGACCTGCAGATCTTTTTGCTCCCGTGCAACCAGTCCAGTAATTGAAAGTATAGGTGGCTGTAGTTTTATGTTAAATTTGCAGTCAAAGATTGTTTTTGCTGGAAATTGAATACAAGTCCCCTTTAAAGTCCAGAGGAGTCTCACGCCTCCATAAGGACTTTGAGCTAGGAGGATGTTTGGGATGTAGAAATTGATGAGAGTAGAAACAGTAAAGAGGCCATACCGTTGTGTGTAATTTTGGTTCATGTTGTCTCCCTGCTTACATTTTGCCTCAAGGTTAGTTCAAGATGGAACATTTAGTTTGTTCTTCACTTACCTGTCTCTGCACAACTACTGTACCACTTCGAAATTAAATAGGTAACTAATAGTGCATAGTTCAATGTTCCTTGACATGAAAGAAGTCTAGCTGTCAGTCACTTTGACTGGTAGCTACCTGTACCTGCACACGGTGTTTCATAAGTGATTTATGTAACTCAATACAAATTTTGACTTAAGTTGATGTTTCCATTGGTAGAGGCTGTGCACTATGCAATAATGTCACATGTATATGATCATCCATGGTATGGCTCATTGGGATGTT
The DNA here is from genome assembly GCA_009801055.1 of Stichopus horrens. Lineage (NCBI taxonomy): Eukaryota > Metazoa > Echinodermata > Holothuroidea > Aspidochirotida > Stichopodidae > Stichopus > Stichopus horrens. Next base: position 7,045 of record VJOZ01032683.1, read on the forward strand.
GTAGGTATATGATCTGACTAACATCCAGTATGCTTATGTTGGCTGTTATCATTTATGTTCAAATGTTTTGTTACAACTACACATAATTCTGTCCTTTATGCTGATTGACATTCATGTTCTATGATCATCTACAGTATGGCTCATTGGGATGTTGTAGGTATATGTTCACTAACATGCTAATGTTGCTTACTATCATTAATGTTCAAATGTTTTGTTAGAGCTACACTTGTGTAAATAATTCTGTGCATTGTGGTGATTGAGATTCAATTTTCTATCGTGGATGATATTCACTAGACTCTTGAGCAAATACTGCATGTTCTTGATCTTTACCCAGTAATGTTCACCAAGGGTGAGAAGGTGAAGTTTTGCCTAATAATTTATTGCATTGTTTGTCAAGTACTTGCTGTAGTTTTGCTCTACAAGTCATGTAATATGCGCAAGACGTATACCATACGATAACCTCGTATCATTAATTTGTACCGTAATCTTGTCACATGAAATGTAACTCTTTGATTCCGTGATCTGGTAATCACTAGATGCCCTTTCTCATGTTCAATCGAAGAAATGCATTCTGGCTGGTATTATCGCGGTTAGAGGATCGATATATACCCACTTTGCTTAAGTGCAGACCTGTCAGGTTTTAAAACAAACACACATGTGGAAAAAAACATACTGTGTATGCATGCACTCCACGACAGAATACCGACAGCTACGAAACACTCTTGGCAGACAAAAATTTTGATGAGCACCGTTTAATTTTAGCTCAAAGACATATATATAAACAAAGAGAAAATACACTAGTGTTTCTTCTGGCTTAATTAGCTTGACGAGTAAACGTACACCATCTCCCTTAGATTCCTCTGATTACTTTAAATGTCATCGATAAATGATGAACAGAGAAAAGGAATTATGAATGTTGTCGTTGTTGTGTAGAGGTTGCATGTAGTGCTTATGTGGAAGTATTCTATGTGTGGTTGTGTGGTACATTATCGGGCAGAGAGAAAAATATGTTCTTAGAGGTGTAGCGACTTTTAAGTAATGGATGATAGATGAATTAAGATAAAGACGAATTTTTCCTCTAGAGGTTGGTTGATGGCTAGAGCAGCAAGATTAGCAGAATAATGTAGTCTCATCATCCTTAACTTACCTGTCTCCACACAATGCACATTTTTCTCAAATTAAAAAAGCTACTGCTAATTCTTTTACATCCTGGTTTCTACCTTGCCTGAACCCCAAGTGGACAAATGCCTCCTTTCCAAACTGTTGTACCTCTCAGGGGAACCAGTTGTTGGAATCGGTTCTGTGGTAAAAGTTTTAACTTTCCTTCCAGATGGTACATCAACAGAATTCGTACTACATGTGTGTAAAAATGGCATGGATGATACAACCCAGAAAGAGCGTACTGTACATGGACAAAGCTTTAAGATCTCGTTTTATAGTAGATGCTACAGTGCAAGACGTGTCTGCAGCTACATGCATTAAATATACAAATACATGGTTGTCCAGACCTTCATGGTGCAGTTTTACAAGATTTCTTCATTCAACGATGGCGTTTGGCTTTAAACCGAAGTTGTCTCTGTGCCATATACCCACACTATTTGCAGTGACGTAATTAAAAAGTTCTACTCTTAGCTGCCAACTGGCAAAAAATATTTAACGGCGGAATATTTCCCCCTGTGGAATTGATTGTCGCTGATCTCGCTTCCTGGTAGTGGTGTCATATTTCAAAGCATCGCCAAGACGATCACAAGTCGCCGTATGTGATGATGAATACGTGGTAGCATCACATAATAGCTACCCTCCTCTTGTTTTCTTCTAAAGCTTTGGAATAATCCATCTTGAATTTCTATCGACGGTAGATCGATTCCTTTCTTGGGGTTACTCTTTCTCGTGATAACATGTACACTTCACCGGTCGAACCCTACAAAGTCATATAAGAAGGGAGTGTGGATTTGATCTTTGGAAATATTATGGAAGGTCACTGCATGGTTCATGACCATCCATGCATTGTATTGGTCCTAAATGTGGTTGCTATGGTGATGCAGTATTTTGTTTTTTTGCACTGTTTTTAAAACATTTTTCTCCCCCTGTATTGTCTGGCATTTTAGCAAGGATTATGTCCCAAGGGAATGAAATACCATTTTGGTCAGAGATGATAAGAACCATTCTCCTCTCCCCCAAAGTACTGCATGGTCTGAAATCCATACGACACACAGTGCATTGACGTGGGGGCGGGCCTTTTTGGCTGAGGATGCAGATTGCATGAATATTCATCAGAATATGGACAGCGCACTCACTCTCAACTATGAACATTCCAAGTGCCTTTAATTCAGGTTTAAAAGAGCAACAAAGAGGAAGGATGAAAAGAAACTAAAAAAATGAAAATAAAGCTGTCCATATCATAAACTTTAAGAGCTGTTTAAGCACAAGAAAAGAAGAAAAAAACTTGGGAAATTCAAAGAAGCATTTCTGTCAATGAGGAGAATGAGCTGAGCTGTGGATGATTAAGATGTATATGGTAAATTGTTGATGTTCACTTTTCAGTCTCACAGCGAAACAGATTTGATTGTTTTGAAAGTTTTACATGGAATAACATCTTTAAAAGTGCAATGATTACTTGTCAAAGATAAAAGTGGGTCCATAATTACACCCATTAAACTTTGCATAGATCTACATCGTTCCATCAATAGGAATACTTTTTAACAGTCACGTAGTCTGTAACACTCATCGTAAGACTCAGCCTAGACTGGAACCAGATAACGAAAATGTTTGAGTTAAAGGAAACCAGCCCACCTGGATTTGCGAGATAATTACGTAGCCACTTTAATCTCATGATTAATGTGCGTCAATTTATCAGTTTTGGGAATATGTCAGAAATTTCTGTCGTAAATGTTTTCTTACATGCGACATTAACGATAAGGTGCGTCTGGTAATGGTGAGCCTGGAAAAAAAAAAGAACATGTGAGTTGATGGTGAGCAGAAGGCTGTTGTACCTGAGATGAATGCTTAAAATTATCTTCCGTTTCAAGCACCTCCAACAGATAATTTCGGTTTCATCTTGTGTGTTGTCTTTAAAGGCGATCACTCTCTCTACATTCCTCCGAGAAATGTAAAACCATCTCAAAGATGTTACCTTCAAATCGTTTGTGACGCAACGAGATCATCGGACTGACGTTCGAGGTCCTGACTTGTCACTGGACTACAGGAAGGATCGGAACCTGTAAACAACCTCCTCTAGAGTTGCCACCTTTCTCATGGAAGATAATAAAGTTGTGGCCAAAATTTGTCAGTCTGGTCAGTTACGGCTCTTGAAAACAGTTACACAGTTTAAATGTTTTTTTTTCTTTGCTGTGCCTTGTAGATCATATCGTAGATTTATACTTTTTATAGGGGCTATGTTGTGATAAACTTCTCATCCTGTTTGTCTGGCGTATCTTGTTTCATCCATGGAGCATGCACGACCGTTTTGGCACGCCAGCGTAAATAAAGTTTGCCACCGCTTATCAGGAGTCCATAGGAGGGATTTACTTACGACAGAAATTCCCGACATGCTGCGTCCTCTCATCTCATCTACCAGCCCTACCTTAATGTGATTCCTCTTCTTGCACCACTTGAGGTGGTAATTTAGGCATTCAACTGGCAAAAGTTCCCTCAAAAAAAAATTTAAAAAAAAACTCATTTTACTTCCTTCCTTACCTGTCTCCACATAAGTGATGAAATTCTTTATCACAGCACTCAAGTATAGAAAATACTATGTATGCTCTCTCCAGTTAAGGCAGCACATAAAATCAAAATCACTGTGAGAAATGATATTTTGCACACCTGGAAGAAAAATGGGACAACAGGCAATCTATGGAAGTTTTACAAAACAGCACACCTACCATGCACACTCTTTAATTTCCAGAAAATTGTCATTTGTAGCACACGTGGAAAATGCTTAAACTCAAGACCCGACTTTGAAATCATTTCCAGGGGATTTCTCGTTCGGTTCCTGTTAAAGGTGGCCATTCACAAAAAAAAAGAAAAACAAGAACAAAAGGTCGCCATGCATACATGGCCATGTCCATTGTATTTGCCCTGATTTTCAATAATTTCCAATGAACTTCTTTATTGCTAATTGTCTATAAGCCTTTACTAAACAATATTCTTTATTTATAGTTTGAAACTTGAATGATTGGGTTGGAGGGAGTATTTCAAGGTGCTCTCGGCTGTGACCTCTGTTGCGCAGACAAGCCATTGTATGCTGCATGATTACAGACAACAGCTCTTTGAAATGGAACCAATTGATGCAAATAAATGAAGGCATGTGCATTGTTAAAATATACTGTAGTTGTTTAATATAAATGGGGATCTGTTTACAGTCTGCTGGTATACTCTGTGTGTACTGTGCGTATGTAAGTACGCGTAGTGTTTCCAGATTCTTAAGTGTGAAAACTAGTTGTTAGTGAATAAGTGTCCTTGAACCTTGTTCTTTCTTAAAAACACATGCTACCGTGTATGAAATTGTACTGATATTCGCCTACGAATGTATCCTACACCGCAGTGTGTAGGCCTATGCTGTAGACTGAAATTCTAGGCTAAGCAAGAAACTGATATTCCATGATGTGTATACTACCGTGGCATATTACTGATGAGAATCAGAAGTAAGAATCTGAAAATCCCCGATTAATAGGTAGTTACAAAACTGTACGATAACAGTGAAAAAGAAATGTTCTCTGAACATTAATGATAGCGGTTGTTAAAAGGGAAATGATAGGAAATATTCATCTGGTTGACTTATTACATAATTGGTTCAATTTCCTCTGAAAACGAGCATGAAATACAAGCAGAAAAACTCCAGTTATAAAGGCATGCCACCCAAATGGTACTTTGAGTTTGAGACATGGTTGAGGCTGAGGCTACTACTGTATGTACCCCCATGTGACTTAACAATAGCTTATAATATTATTATTACATGCTGTCAGTGTTAATCTAGCCTTTAACCAACTCCAAGCCTTCAAATTATATGATACAATTCCTATTTTTTAAATTTTTGGTTTGCTGCCTGTAGTACCAATTTTTCTTTTTGCCACAATACTCATCTTCTCGGAGAGACAACTTCCATTTTACAGTCAGACGGAACCTTGTTCTTGCTGCTGTAATTTTTTAGACTACGGAACACTAGTTATAGCTAGTACTAGGCCTAAGTTGGCTTTTGGACAAAGTCATGCTGTACACTTTCTATCTTTCAAATTCTCCGTTCTTGTAATGGTGGGTACTTGGTTTTTTATTTTCTTCTTGGTGCCTCTAGAGAGAAATTCCATCTACTTTATGGCCAAATCCATGCCACCTCTTTTTCGTTTATACTTTAGAGTTAAGCCTAGCTTTTGAACAATTAGTCAGGAGGTGTATTCTTTCTTTAAAAATCTTAGTTTTCTTACTGTTTTTATTTTTCCTCACAGTACAGAGGGTCCTCTCCAAGTGATAGCTTGTGTTTTTCTCCCAAAAATGCACCCCTTTAAATTTCTTAGGCTGAGGATTACCCTTTGCAATGTTAGTGTGAGGAATCACCTATAGTAACTGTGGTGAATAATTCTCTGACTTTTATCACAATGTTACTCCTTCTTAAGAATGCTTTGATATAGAGTAGGATAAAGAGAAAGAGGGAAAAAAAGGAAATAACCTCCATTTTACAGATTACAGAGTGAGCCTGATGGTTCTGATGGACTGTGTGAAGACATTTAATGAGATACTGCTCTGTAACTATACTCACAGCCAATACCCTGGTTTGCTCTCAAACTTTCATTGTGCACTGAAATTATGAAAATATGCTATGTGTATGTATTGTGTGTAAAAGAGTTTGCAGGGGTACAAACACACAACATGGATCTGCTGCTCCCCCCAGTCATTTGCCCGGAGTACGGACGAACAACAGGGAGGTATCCCTGTGAATTCGCAATAGCACAAACGTGCGGCATGCAGATGGTTCATGCAGACGTGGGGGAGCGAAAACGAGTGGGATGGATCAGCACTGCAAATTTGAAGCAGTGCAAACATGCAGCAGTGACAGCTGTGAATTTGCATAAACGCGAAATTTGCAGGAGAGCAAATTTGCTGGAGCGAATTTGGGGAAGCACGCATATGCAGGAGTGTGAATTTGGGGGAACGCGTATTTGTGGCAGCGCGAAAGTGCGACATACACAGTTTCTGCAAATTCACATTACGGGACACATTTGTGGCAGAGCTCATTTGCATGGGAAATTGCTAATTTGCTGCATGAACGCGAAGTTTGCAGGAGCGCAAATTTGCTGGAGTGCGAATTTGGGGAAGCACACATATGCAGGAGTGTGAATTTGGGGGAACGCGAATTTGTGGCAGCGCGAAAGTGCGACATACACAGTTTCTGCAAATTCACATTACGGGACACATTCGTGGCATAGCTCATTTGCATGGGAAATCGCTAATTCGCTGCAAATGTGCAGCGAATTTGCAGCACACGTGAGACAAAGGTTTGCAGCAGGGTGATTATTTGGGCACTTGTGATCCGTCTAGTAAGCTCAAGAGCTAGCAGTTGGTTACCCTGCACAACAGGTGTATGCATGCGGTCATCATCCATTCATTTAATTATAATGTGCTGTACAATATCGATAGTTGTCGCGCTGAGTGCATGGTTTCAAGACGAAAGCCGGTGGAGTCATTGTGGCATTCTATTGATGACACAGTTAAAGTGAATCTTCGTTCACTTTCAGCGTGTGCACAGCATTTGTCAAAATCTTCAAGGTGTCACCCAAACTTCAGAGACCATCTGTATCTGCTGAGTTTGCTACTTTGGACAAAAAGGCAACAGTCGAAGGGAGTATCAGTTGCGTATGGATGTTCCAAGGTTCACGTTATTTCTAAAAAAGTGTAAACCAATTCTCTTGATTCATTTTCTTAAAGT
>VJOZ01032709.1:0-18430 GCA_009801055.1 Stichopus horrens
ATGTTAGAAGAATTTGAAATCATATGGCAAAATTAACCAACTGAAACCTATTTATTTTCCCAGATTGTCTGAATGGTGTAATTAAAAGCCTTACCAAATTTTTGGAGATGAAATTTCAATGTTTGTACTTTTTGCCTACGCACGCAATCACTTTAAGGTATTGCAGGTAATTTTGACTGTATACATCATTAACTTCATTATCGGTACTTTTTACATCAGGACTACCGGTATTTTTTGTACTAAATTTTCGGTTAGGGTAACACTTTCGGCTATATTTCCGGAAATGGTAATAGGAACTTACTGCTTTGAAACACGATCACAAACTCATCCGAAGAAAGTTCCTTTCCCTCAAGATCCCTAAAAGAATAAGTCACCGGGTAAAATCCTTTCTGGTTTACTGTTCCACCTCTGGACGGACTCTGGATAAACTCTGGAGGTTGAACCCTGGATGGAATTACCACGATAGGACCATTGAAATTACGTCTGTCATTCACAGATAGGTATGGACGAGGCCATGTTAGATGCGGTTCATTCTCTGGAATCGGGAAAAATTTCCTACGTCTTTTCAGGCTATTATCATGTACTGTGACCTCATACTCCAAGGCAGCCATGACTGGGTTGTTGAGGACAATGTCGAAGAACTCGGCTTGCTCAAACAGATCGTCTTGCTGTATGCGGACTCTCCAGAAGCCCATAGTCTGGCCGGGGTTGAATTGGACTTGCCTAGCTGACTTGCCCTTGAAGTCATCTGGGGATGTAGCAGTGCCATCAGCAGTTTCAATTCCTAGAGAAAGCAGACAAAAAAAAACACAAAATGTAAATCAGTCATACTGTTACGTCTTCAGAGCACTCGTACGTTAAAGGTCTGTCTCAGACTGAATGGAAGTTTATGGTATGTCTTACAAACAGAGAAATGCGGGAAGGTGGAATGGTTTGTGTATTTTCCATTTTTTTTTCATTTTTTTTTTTACAAGTCATACCCAAAGACATCTCGCTCTATCACGACATATGCTTCATAATAGTCTGAACACGGACCTCCGACTGGTCCCTCCTGTTTTAATCACCTGCCTGTTTTCTTGTATAATCTCAAAGTAATAGTGCAGCAGTAACGTGGAGACAGGTTGGAGTGGAATGCTAATGTGCACTCGGTCCACAAGTTGACTATAACACATTAAAAGATGAAACCGACCGCCCCCCTCTGACTCCTCCTATCATTACCCCTCTACATCCCCACAAACGGTCCACCTCTACTAATCACTTGGATCATGTATTGAGCTCCGTTTTTTCCTTCACCATTTTGAGTCTGCTGAAAAGTTGTCCATGTTTCAATATGTAACGCAGTTATTACACAGTAATTATCAGACATTACAGGCAAATGGTAAGGAGGAGGGGGTATCCTATACGTTGACTTATCTCAGTTACTCTGAATGGTATAGGCCTACACATCATATGATATGTGCAGTCAGGAAAAGATTGCTATTTCATAGCATACTGTGAAATGGTCACCGATGACTTCATCCATCTAAGGGGCCTGCTGTCCATCAAACAGTCTCGCCATATTTACCAACAAAACCAACTAACGTAATAACCTCCATCACCCATCGGCTTCACAAGTTGCAGTAAACTACTAAACAGGTTTACTAACCCTGCCAAGTTCCTTTTTCCTTTGCCATAGTTTTTTTTAAGCTTCCTCCACTCTGCACTTTCCAAGTAATAGAACACAACAGGGATTACTTTTGCAAATAATAAGTCAAGCCTATATTGCATGTTCAAGGGACAAATGACTTGCCAGCTTATTTGACTCAAGCAGGTGTTTATGCCCCTCTTCCTATTCCTCTCCCTGACTAGCATGCACACACTCCAAAATCAGTGTAAATATTGGTTTTTACCTCTTGAGCAACAGTTGATGCTGAAGTGCTCCACCCTCAAGAGTTACTTTCAGGATTTTAAAAGGATTTCTCTTATACTTGTACAGCAAACATACTCAAGATCAAATATACCTTGCCATATGCAATGGAAGGAATATCTTTTTAAGCCGAAGGCAACCCACCAGCCTAGACCATTCGCCTAACCCCTGGTTCAAGCAAGAGGTAATAAAAAATTTTAATCCTCCCTGTAACTTTAAAATGTTTTTAATTCTCTAGTCTGATACAAATGCTGTCTCTCCTAGCAACAGGAACTAAAATAGCATAACAAATGAAACCCATCCTCATGTAACCTTAGAGAAATTTTAAATGCCTTTGCATCCTTTCCACTTGGAGACTTTTTCAAGGTCATTACACTCAATTATTTTTTTTTTCATCGACATTAATCTCGATTCTGACAAGATGACCTCATAAACTGTTATATGTCTCTTAATGGTCAACCATCTCCCAGCTGGTGTCGGATCCTGATGCTCCAAAGAATTAGGATGGTGGTCCTCAACTTTCTCTGTGAGAGTTACTTGCACTGACTGATAGTGGCACAACTAAAATGTACTACAAAGCTAGCAGTTTGCCTCATGAGTGCATCAAATTTCACTGGCAAGAATAGGACTGGGTAAAGAAGACTCGACATTAGTCGCTATCATTTCCCCAGGTTAACTTGGTAAATTTTGTCAATTTTTTCACAAATTGTTGAAAATATTTCTATTTGCCATCTTTGTCACTGCAGTTATTTGGGCAGGTACCTTGGTACGATGAAATGAAGCAAAAACTTACCAACAAAAGAAGTTTCACCGAGGTAGCCTCTCCTCAGCAGCTTGATCTCCAAGTAGCGTTCGGTCTCATTCACGGAGTATATCTCCCGTTCCAAGGAGATGAAAGCCCAGTTGAGATTGTACTTCTGATTGGGTAGTTCATTACCACCTGAGAAAAACAAAATAAAAAGAAAACCCAATGTTAACCATGTGAAGGGAACACAAAAAATACAGGTCTTTCCTTAAGAAAACTGAGATGCATCCCATTAGTGACCCAACATTTCTGTTCTTTTTTTTCTTTTTTTGGGGGGGAGCTCTAGCTTATTGTGGGAACTTTCCTCTTAAAAATGCTGAAAATGGGAGGGAGAGTGAGAGGGGGGCAAAGAGTAAGGGAGAGTGAGACTGAGGGAGTAAGGGAGACAAGGGAAGGAGGAGTGGTGAAGGAGGAAGAATGGATCATGTTTGCAGTCATGTCAGAAGAAATGTCTGCCGTTGGTGGCCAAACAATTTGAAGGAATGACCTTTGTCCTAAATTAACGTGTCCCATTGTTGACTCACAAAATTGGGCATTTCTAGGAGGGACAAAATTTGACAAGTTGTCAATATTATTATTGGCTTAACAACTTTCTGAGCAATAAATATTTAATGCAGTCTAAATTTGTAGACATTTTCATTGAAAAAACGCAGACAAAATGATTGAAGGTGATGCCTAGCAATGACAATGGAGCAGACTTAAGGGGGAAAATTCTTTAAATTTGGGCCAAGGGAACCCTGGTTTTATTGTTCATCTACTAACAATCACAGAAAGGTCAGTGACTTCGAGCACTCATAGTTGAGGAACAATTATGATAAAGTTAAGGCACTCCAACGACTTGTGAAAAATTTATTCGATCTCCCATTTGATGCATATTCACATGCCATCAAGATCTCAGGGATAAAATGAGGAAGGCTATAACCAACATTTGTTTGTTCTTTTGATTGTCTACTTACAACAATAACACTTGACTATTTTGAAAGCAACAATTTAAGTCTTTATAACCCTTGCTGAAAGAGTTCAAATGACAGTTGGGTCAAATGGATTTTCCTCGAATTTATTTAGTGGTGGGGGATGGGTGAGGAAACCTTACGACTAGGATTCAGGCAATCACGTTAAATCGCTCTCCCCCAACCTCCATCCAAATAAAACCCTTCCAACAAGTTTCTTTTCATGTTTTTCTGACTTTTCAATTATCCCTTGAAGGGTAACCTTCTTCACCTGTCAGTGAAACCCTTCAAATGTACCCATCACATTTTGTGGAGGTTTTTTCTTTTCTAATAGGGATGATTGCTGTGTTTTTTTGTTTTTCTGCTAGAGTCTGACCACATCATTTTATATGCTTTTATTCTCTCTTTTAGTTAAACTTAGCTAAATCACACAGAGCATTTTAAAGGAAAGAGTAGTGGTCGGGTGCCAACTAAGTTTTCCTTTTCTCGAGGATCACTTGCAAATATGGTACAAAGACAATGAAACACAAAGTAGCTGCTCAAAGGGTACACAAATCAACTGAGTTAGAAACTCTTGACAGGACTGGCTAAAACAGACTTTATCTTTTGAATAGAAGAAGCAAGCAAAAAACAGCAGAATAGATAGGCATTACACATAACAAAATAACCTGATTCTCAAGAGGAATTTATGTTACAAACTTTGAGCACAATAAGTGAGAGAAACTGTACCTTTTGTAATAAGACTTGTGCAGTGTTTGTGTGTAAGTGCAGAGTAGTGACTTGGGGGGAGGGAGCTCAAGAAAGAGAACAAAAAAAAAACATTTAGGCAATAGGAAATGGAGCAGGGATAAAGAGGGTAGATGAACAACAGGGATGAACAAAGATGAATAGGCAAAAGAAACATTCATTAGGCCATTGAAGTAATGGTACAGATAAATGCCTAGGGGAAACATTTAAAGAGTTCTGTGAATTCAGTGTATTGAATATCCTAATTGGATTGGACTGATTGATTCCATCTGCATTACCCTGCAGATTCACACGCTATTAGTACCTCTGTGACCATTAAGGATTCTTTTTTTTCCATTCCATCCTGTCACAAACTTCTACCAGGCCAGGTGAGATGGTAAACAGTACCCTATTTTTCTGGTTCCTGTTGTTGTTTTTCTTTCTTTCTTTTTTTTCTTGGTTATATATTGGGTGACCAATTCTTTAAACTGGCATTTTAATTTTCCTCAGTTACCACACTTTGTGAGACTGGACAAACAGGTTAAGCCTTGGCAGACATGTGCTAAATGTGTGACGACAATGTGGTAAGACGAAAAACAAACAGCAAGGTGAGGCGGTTCATTAGCAATTTAACAAGGCTGCATTGCTTAAATGGACAGTCACCATGATGAGCCTAAACATACAGTACTTTCAGAAGGAAAAAAAGTTCAAGCTTTTGTTTATCTCCCTATGAGACGGGACCATGGTACTTCAGAGGAATTTGAATCTGCCAATCTCGTTCCCACACACCTGATGAAACAAATTCCTGCCATTAGTCTATCCATGGAAGTACTTCCATGGTCTATCTAGGCAAAGTATTAAAATTGATCCAAGACTGGATGTCATCCCAAGAAAAAAAAATAGGAGAAAAATAGGAGAAAGGGGAGCAGAGAGGAGCTAAGAGATGAAAACACATCACAAGAGTCAAAACTGGACGATGAAAGAGAAAACATCTTTACAAAGGAAGAGCTTTGCTATGAAAAGGAATGAAAGTCCAGACCCCTCATCACATTGTTCCCTTCGAATGCACAGTAGCAATAAGTCCAATCTTTAATGCTATCAGTAGGAAAGCCCGATTTTGTGATTTTTATTTTCCTTTCTATAAAGTAAACAGGAAAGAACAACAAAACCCTGATAGCTTGAGCCACTACAATGTCTATCCCCAAATTTTTCTAACAATCCTACTTATATTGAAAGGAGCTCCAACTGCAGTTTTCTCCTCTTTCTTAAGTACTAAGGCACTTGATAAAAGAGCAAATGAGAATTATAGGGAGGAAAAAGCCTATGGAAGAAATAAGGCTCAAAATTTTGGTAGACGTGTAATTAATGGACCATGACTTCCCTTCAAGTGACCAAAAAATAGGGTGCAAGACACAGAGGGAGCTTGTTTGGCTGCCTGACTCATTGGCTGATGACTTTATAAGAACAGGAACTGGTTATTAACAGGAAAGAATCTCTTCAAATCAAGGACAAACTAATGAATGTTATGTGGAGACTCCAATTATCCCAGCTTTTAACCATTAAAAGAGACCGACACACAAGAAGTGTTTATTTTCCTGAGGAGGACTTGCACATGCCCCCCCATTCAATGAGATTCCTGACTGACTTCTACACATGAAACATGCCTGCAGTAGCAATGGTAGAATAATGAAAGGGGGGCAGGGGCATAAATAGATACTTTGTTGATGTAAGATCTCCCCCCACGTCTTTAGAAGCACCACTAACTAATACTAGTGTTCATTGAATCTCTGAAAAGTTATCCTCCTGCTTCCTTGAAAGCCCTTTTCCTATATTTTTTTTTTCTTCTGAGAGGGTTAGAACAGGCAAAGCCATTCTCACCAACGCTGACAGTCTCGTTAAATTATCTTATTTCAAATTTTGTGGACAATAAAATACTGGTCACATTATAGATCCTTTCAATGACCAGATAGTATCTTCCTGAAACAACAGTGCCATGTAACAAAGTCAAGGAATCGTTACCAGCATCATTTCCAGCTCTTCAGGGGTAGATGGAAGTTGAAGTGCTTCCTCCTTCCTATTGAGCTACCTTTTACAACAAAGAAACAACTGACTTGGAGTAAACACAAGCAAACCTATAACAGCCACAAACAGCAAAACACACACTGCTGCTGCTATGACTAACTGTTAAGACAACATCAAATTTATTTTGGAGGAAAAGGAAGCCAGTATCCTTTTTTTTTTTTTTTTTGTTATCTGATCTCTGCAGCCATCATTCATGTAAGCAATTTTTTTAAATGTTTGAACAGAAACCTGTTTCTCAACACTTTTCTACCAGAGGAAGAACTTGCACAATTTCATGTTCCACAGTTCCCTACATCTCCCCTCACACACACACAAAAATGATAATGGAAAACTGTGTTTAGATTAAGTGGGTTACTCTGGGGGTGGAAAAAATCTTGACCTTAAAACTTTGAGGTTTCACTTATCAAAAAGAAAGATTCATGGGGACTGTACAAACAAATATTGCTATTTGCTACTAAGTACAGAGTCACCGCACAAATCCAAGTTGAAGATGAGAACTGTATAGTGTTCTAGGCTCATAAGATCATACTTTAGTTTTGATGCTCTCACAAGCAATGAATGCTGTTCAATGTCCTGTTGCAGTAGGATGCATACAGAAGCTGGGGGTTGACATGAAGTTTTATAGCAAAGGATATCAGACTACATTTAATTCAGCCGACACATATTTCAAAGCCAATAACATATGATGTTTCAAAGACATCCATATACATAGTGAGCATGAGTGGCTTGGTGACAATTTGGGGGGATAAAGAAGAAACTATATTTATTCACCACGTATGGGAGGCATCTCCTCTCGGTACTGGATAATGCAGTTTCCATAAATATGATGCTAGTTGACAATATTTCCATTTGGATTGGATCTTAAAACCTGCAAAAGCATTCTTTCATCACACTAGGTTAATATAAAATAATATTCTTTTAATGTTTCTCATCCTGGATAATGAGTTCTTTTTTTTAATTCCAATTCCTGTGTGGGCATCAAGTGATACAATGCTGGATAGTAAGTCGCTGTGGCTGGCCTACTTCAACTTTATGTAACTTGAAAAATATTACTCAGCTTTCACCGAGGCCCCAGCTGGGAAACGCTATGACGAGAGATTACCTGATGAGACAAACAGACATCCTCCGATCGAACGTCTTAGTGACCATATTTGCGAACGAAGATTGGATCCGATAAAGTTATAACATTGCAAGACAATCTTGAGACTAGAAGATCCTCACCTAATCTTGTCTTCTGATTTGAGCTCATTTGTTAGCATGTTTCTGACATCTGTAACAGAAAGTGCATTTGATTCTCCAACCTTACTGTCGCTCTCTTGCTAACGCTATTGGAGCGTCTCGCACACATACTGTCCGTCTGCAGTCAGATACACATCGGTGTTTTTGACCTCTTCCTTCGTTCATCCTCCTAATAAAATGGATCCCATCAGGATACCCTCATGCCTCCCATGAGATGGCGAGGTGCATCATCGCCAGCCTTCCCTACTCGATGCTTGACGGATGATATCACCACCAACCTCTGTCAAATGATCTCTATTTCAGGAGCACTTTGGAGGAATGGACATGACGGCATTCCATCTTTGCACCTTCTAGCATTCATTCATTCCCCTGGACTAACATCTTCTGGTATAACTCATTGATTTATGGTTCCTATTTTAATTCTATTTAAAGGGGTTCAATTCCACTAACCATGGTAGCAACCACTGCGCTGGCAAACGGGGCCACTGGCTTAGGGCACATCCAGTGAGAGAGACACTTATCAATCAAACATCACATCTGCTGGCCCAAAGTAGCACATTGTTGCAAGCAATCACTGCAAATTTATCGACTACTGAAAAGGACCTTCCATTTGAAATAATTTACTAAATAAGTCATGTAGTCAGGATCTTCAAGCTACCTTCAATGATAAACTGACGTGAGCTATGAATAACATAGCACTGCATGAGTGGCATCACATGCAAATCATGACACTGACTAACACACCTTGTGGTAGACTACACCTTTAAGCTCCACCGTAATGAAGTACATTTTGAGGAGCATCTAAAGTTGACGAGTGAAATCCCCGGTGCAAGCCGCAAGAGAGCTCGATCATCATTCTCTGCAATCTTTGCGGCACATGTTTGCCGTCAATGTTAACGACGTCAATGACTTCCTCGCTGGATCAGCCATACCTGAATTACTAATTATTCGATTAAGACAAGTCCTGATTTAATTACATTTATTGGAATCAGATCAGTTAATCGGGATGAAGCGTCGCTACTCACACGCAATCCGGTAAATTAAATGCAAAATAAGATCAAAACTTATCATCAAAGCGGTAAACAAAGTCCTTCTGGAATTGATTATTAAAAAAACACAGTCATCTGCTAATTGAATGTTTCAAGTGACTTAATTCTATCAGCATCATTGAGGTTCCAATTTTATAACCCAAAGGATTTCCTCTTGTTGTTATGACAGAAACACATCTTTTTTTTTTCTCTCTCTCATTTGCTATTCAAAGAACTATTAAGCCTATCAGTCAGAGATCAACAAGAGCAAGACCACAATCGGGTATTTCCTATGTTTCATTCTTTTTATATCAACCCACAGCAAAGATGGGAACCACACCTCAATAAAGGTATACCACAAAATCTTCTCCAGTCATGTAACTCTGTGTACACAAATTGATAAGGCCCACAGGATGTAAATGGCTGAGGTTTGAAACTAAACAACTCTGGATTATCACAAGTTTACAACCATGCAGAGGGTGTAAATTCCTGTGTGTAAATCTGCATTTCCTGGAGTATGATCTTATGCTGTCTTTATCTTCCCACCTGCAGGATCCCAGTCCTCCACCCCCCCCNNTTATGCTCTAAATATGCTAGCATTCCAAATGTGTTTTTTTTGTGTGTGTGTTTTTTGGTATAACTTTTCATTCAGAAATCATCTACTCCATGATTGAACCAACTATCTGGAAAACTTTCAAAGAATGATTTTGTATGTGAAATTGAGCTCTGAATGTTACGGACAAATTACAGGATGCCTTCATTTGGAGCCAATACAGGCCAGTGCGTCATCAAGCAACCTGAGAAAGTTAACTGGTGAAGATCTTCCCCACCACCAATTCTGAACTTGTTATGACTGTCTGCACGTACAGGGATAAAAGGATGTTTTTGTAGACAACAAACAGTACATTAATAGTGCATGCTGAATGTCAGTTCCGGGTCAAACATTGTCCGTAGATAGAGCTGTCCGCAGAAACTTCAATGACATAAAGAACAACATACATCAAAGATTCCAGTGACGATGCTCAAGCACGCACCACGTTGTCCACATTCCTGATGTGTGAACCTTGTAAAGTTACTTCGAGTGGCACCGTGACTCCTCATAGAATCAACCCAACAGTTATTGGAGATGGAAAAATACTGTTTATTAATAGCAGCTAAGGTACTTTAAGTTCCACCACGCAAGCAGCACCTTGTCAACACACAAGCAAATATATCAAATCAATGAATGATAGGGTATGGTGATGACTTTGGTATTCCCTCTTGCAAAAGGAATGAAATGAATCAGATCATCTTTTGAGGCAAAACACTCAACCGTGTACCAGCATTTTGCCCGTTTTACTGCTATATGTTACAGCAGAAACCGGCCTACACAGACTTGACATTGCTAGGTATATTCCAATGTCGAGTGTGCTGAAAGGGTGCAACGTTATACTTGGGGGCATCAACATATGGTTGCATACAGCTATGTCTATTTAAAAAGCAGAGTGTTACTTTCAGAATTTCAGGATTCACAACATCTAAACATCGTAAAAAATATCGTGAAAGAAATGTGCAGCAATGTTAGAAGCCAGGGGCAAATGTTTCAATTTCTACAATGCCAAAAATCTAAGTAACTAGATAATTCAGAACTGTTCATAAAACTAAGGCAGAGAAAAGAATAAACCATCCATCAAACCAGGCCAGCAATATTTCTTCAGAGACTTATTCTTTTTGTAGTACAGCCCAAACAAAAGGTTTCAGACGTAAACCAACACCTACGATGCAGGAATAGGTATTCAAAACACTTGCTAGGTTCAGCTTTTAAGCGTCAAAACGACTTTCGGATTGATCTAATGGAAGGATGGCTAGGAGACCCATTTGTCGTAGAAGTATCACAGACATCACTCTACAGTGCCATAGGATGTCTTGAAAGACCCTGCAAATGATGAAGTTGCCAAGTGGCTGCATGTGTCTTCTTCAGTTGGAGTAAAGTTCAGACCCTCTATCTGGAATCGCATTCATCAGCACCCCCCCTTCCTCTTCGCCATCTTCTCTCTCTTTCACTAACCAGCCCCCCACATCTTCCCAAGCATCCTCTTATTACATCTTAAATATCCATATCCATATAAGGAAGGAAACATCACACACCACAAATGCTTCAATATCATATCTACAATGTGTCTGAAACCAGAAGGTAAAATATACTAACAATGTACTAGGCTGGGCGCACAGATAGGTGCATAATTTTAGCGATATACAGGCACTACATACACTGAGCAGTTACCAAGGGTTTTTAATTAACCCAGAATTCCTAGCCTGAATATTGTGAAGAAAGAATGAATGGTGGCTCGACCACAACAGTAGCCCTTTTTTCCACAATATTTACATGACTATACTTCTAAAGCCCCCACAAAAATATTTGTAAGGGGGAGTGGTATTGTATACAGTGAGAACTATTGTTACCTCTCTTTTGATGGTAGGATCTGACTCAGTCACACTTCACTTAATCTTGCCAATAGTTACAACCAGGTCTCACAGGAAAGGAACCCCTATCATCTTTAATCAAAGAGCTCGGGAGCTCCAAAGGGATTTCAACAAAAACCGCAAAACCCAGACATGCAGTAGCCCTGAACTGGTATTGTGTGCCCTTTTCCTATTGCTTTCTGCTAAAAGAAACCATGAAAATGATTGGCCCTAAAATACCTTCCCCTAAATCGCCAGACTATGAGAGCTGTGATCTTTCTATCATGGAGATAGTGTTCAAACGAAAGCAAATACTTTCACCTGATTAGCAGTCAAAGTATCATAGCTAATTAATACACATTTACTGTGTATGCATGGTGCATAGAACACCTACGTTACACCTTACGTATCAGGATTTGTCTATATTTAATAGCAAGATCTGTTGTTTGCCAGTGATTGAATATCACACTGTAATGAATAGCTATCAAATGACTCAAAAAGTTCTGGCACACATATTTCTGCAATCTGCACACAATAATATCACCGTTCATAAGTATACTTGAAGCGTTACCCTGGCACCTGCATTCCGGTGGAGCACTACAGAGAGGGGGATACGGGCTTAAGCCCCAAACAATTTTGTTAACCTGGAATTGTCTTCATTTCAAAGACTTAAACTAGGTAATGGAGTGCAAAATGTGGACTCCTTCCCCTGGAAATTTGTGTATCTGCAGGGAAATTTATCTGTCTTTTGTTCTGCAAAAATAACATAAGCAATGTGGAAAATGTCGACTCCTTCCCACGTGAAATATTTTCTACTAGCTTTGGTACTTGAGACTCAGTTGAACATAATCCTAAGAAATGATAATTATTTTGTTCAGAGAATCAGGATGGTTGCAACACTGGAGGCATATTCTGCCAGAAATGCATGTTCTGCCAACATAAAAAATATCAGCTAATTCCAAATATTTCTTGACTTGCAGCACATTTATTTTCATTAAAAAATGGTTGAAATTATGCTATTCCTTCAAATCAGAAACTTGCTTCTTGAAATTCTCCAAATGTCATATTACACAGACATCTTCTATTGACCTAATAATAGAAACTTGTGGGACCAAAACAACATGTGGCACCAGGGCAAATTTATGAAGAAATTTGATACCCTGTTACATCTTTCCTTTTCCGACAAGTTTTACCTTCGGATCAAAATATCACACCATTACCAAACACGTAATGCCGCAAATGTCACACAGGCAGTGTGACACCATTACCACAGTACATCTGCAAATGTCAAGCAAACAGTCTGTACAAGTGTGTGCGTCTGTGTGCACCTTTTACCACAAATACATGTACTTTCAAAGTTCAACAACACCCTTCTGCCACCAAACCACAATATAGCATATTATTGAGAATTCAGGTGGTACTTGGACTGTTGGAACACTGTAAAACGATTACAAAAGTTTCTTTTGGCTGTGATAATGAGAAGTTTCATTTTATCATATTGCCATCAAGCCGGTAGCCTAGTCAGTTTATTATTTGGGGTTGCCAAAATAGAAATGGGGAGGCCAGACCACCTGCACATTTGGCAATGTTGATAACTTTTCACCTCACAAACTACCTAGGAAAACTGGACTAAAAATATTTAGAGGGCTTGAACCACCCCCTCTACCCCCACTTCTTCTTTGACTATGGTCTTCCTTGACATATCTTCTAGTCACTTTTTAGTTTTGTTTTTGTGCAAAAACTAAACATCAAACCATCTGCTCTGTTTTTGCTGATCTTATAAAAGTTTAAGCAAATCATTTCAGCTACAGTTTAACACATTAAACACATTAAGCCACAAATGGGAAGCACTTATTGCAGTTCAAACCATTTATGTCCCCTGCCTGTTATTTCAAAAATTCAATGCTTTCCATACCCGTTGCCCAACCTGACCAAAAGGAGGATGTGCTATTTGTCCACAGAGACTAAGGTCATGAGGACAACCATTGCATGATGGGCAACTTTCTTTTTTCTTAAAGCACATAATTATTGGGGCCAATATGGTAGACGTTTAAACAAATATCTAGCTCTGTACATTCAGAAACGATGTCAATAAACCCATGTCTGGCCAGACTCCTCGTCCTCGGCGGATATTGGCCTCATACAAGGTAAACTACTTCTCCTCAAAAGTGATATATTTAAACCCAATCACACTTCCTATTGCAGAAATTGGACAAAAGCACTTCCTGCAAATCAACACGAATTTATTTTCAGGTTACAATTTGATTGTATATGAAACATGGAACTGTTTAGTTTTGGAAGCATTGGGGTGTCAACAACATGCTGGGCCCACAAAATGTAAGGTAGATTTTGGGAGTTCCACTAACCCTCTTGAAAACAACATAGGAAAAGATGACATTTTTAAAGAGGCTAATTAAATTGTTTTGTGAAATTCACTAAATCTTCCTTGATCACACTGTCAAGTTTCTTTCACATGCTGAATGACAAATGGGTCAAATCAGGGGGATCCTATCACATACAAAGGAACAATGATGAGTGATGAATTAGGTTAAAAAGATGAATAAGGTGTTCAAAAATTTGTGACAGGACACTTTTCACACAATACTAATTCAATGCACACAGTCAGTGTATACATACACATCAGGTAAAAATTTAAAAAATTTGAGTGTGTCCATAACCATTGGACGTGAAACTTGCCTATAATAATCACCCTAATTTTGAGCACTGTCGTGTGTTTTTACCCTTCAAATGCTTTCAAACTTATAATCAACTCCATGAGCCCCTTTAAGTTCTGAGGAGCTCCTTAAGTAGGTTACAATTTGTCTGCTTCAAAACTGACCTTTTGCAACAATCTCAACTAATTCATGTCCACAGGTTAAAACCTTTCCTATGCACCAGTTCACTTTTCTTTCTTTAATTTCTTATGATTACAGTCCAGATGGACAGACATATATGCCTGAAGTTTGTTCTATACTTCTCAGATGCCCATTTCAAGATCCCCTCTCCTTCCCATTCTGATCATTTCTTGACCCACAAGAAGATTTATTCACAACAAGCACAACTTCCAAGCTTAGGGACTTATGACTCTAGCAATGGGGAAAGCTTTTACATTGCTGACTCCATCTAATTGGAGAGCAGCCATCTCATAGTCATCCCAGTCATAGTACAATACCATCTAATATCTATCTGGAATGTGATTCTATTTAAAATTAGTCAAAGGTCAATTGTTATCCCTGACATAAAGCCACCTTTGTATTTTAAAACATTTTTTGCACAGCATCAGAGCAGGCAGCAACAGGACTAGTGGTTGCACCAACACTGTTAGTTGAAGGAGGTCACTGATCCTAGTGATAAATCAGCATGTTGCTAGCCTGAACCATATATACAACATAAAAGTGGCACAATCTATCAATCTCAGTGTGTTGTGGGTCCTATATGCCACCATCTGTATACCCATTTAATGTCTTAGCAACAAAAACACTTCAATTCATTGTATTCAAAATAACCAAAAAATATCAAGTTCTTTGACTATGTAACCATAGAGTAGCATCTTAGACTTTCCCAAACTAGTTTAAGGTTTCCTTCACATGCCATCCACAAATGTCAAGGATACCCATGTGCCAAATACGAAGACTTAAGGAGTGAACAATTACCAATCTACCTTGAGTTTTGAAAATTTGTGGCCAGACACTTTTTTGCATTGGTAATAATCACTATCCACACGACCAGTGCAAGCCAAAGTGAAAACAAATTAAAAACTGTCTACCATTCTACGTGTATGTCTGTGTATGAAGTACACAAATAGCATATGGCACCAGATGTATTTCCAATTAACCAGCACATCAAATTACATATACTATGAACGTAAGAAGGTCTATGTATGAAACAAATGTACCAAGCTTTTTACAATGTTCTTTGGAGAAAAAAAGTTGACTGAATCCCTCTCCCCCCAATGAAATTTCAGCTTCATGTCACATTCACAACATTCAATGAGTGACATACCATTTTAATTTATGACTGACAAATTGCAGTGAAAGTAGACTAATTGTTTCATTTAAAACCTTGTGACAACCAACGAGTTACAAAAATAGGCCAAAAACAGGCATCAACAACACCATGAATGTGATACCACACAAGAATATTGTTTTCCAAATGAGGATGCACATTGTGAGACAACACAGGGTGGGGGGTTCAAAATGATCATCGAACATATTTTTTACGAAGCAATCCTGCAACAATTAGACGCTTGTTATGGCAACACAGGTTTCCTCCCAGACCGGTTCACGTCATTAAATGACTACTTCAGTGCTTCCATTTTCCATTGGCCTTGAAGTCTATCCACATGGTAAGCACATTAAGCCTGCAAGCAATTTCCCATGATCAGATAATTGATCAAAGTTATTTTACAAGTATTAACCCATTTTCTTTCTTTTTTCCTTATTGGGAGAGGGTAAGAGGGAAAAGAGGAGACAGGACTGCCTGAGGCCAAATCATCCATAATACCTGTTTTTACATGTACTGTATGAATAGACTCTCAGTAACGTAACACAATCCTCAACCTGTGCTGGTCTGCGGTTATCCGCAATCTACTAAGAAGTTGGATTTAGATTGTCACTATCACTCTCAAAGTCACTTTTCTCAATGATACCTTCCTAACCCTTCCACTCTTTCTCCTCATTCCCTCCCCACTCTGCCAACTTCTACCACTGTACAGTCCCCCCTCCCATCCTCTCTTTTCCCTTTTCCAGGAGATCCAATCCTAACAACAGTTCATGTCCAAGAGTTTGGTATACATAAAGATCGCCACACACTGTGTAACCCTTCTGGGAATGTTCAGGTTGTCTAGCACCTTCCTGAAGTATAATTCCTAGCTTATTAAAAGTGTCCCTAGTGTGCAGATTCGAAAACCTCAAATTCAGAAGAGAAACTTGGGCAGAAACATCCAGTATACAATATGACTTAGTCTATGTGTAAATGTCAGACTTTATCCAACACAGGGGTGCGCAACATTTGGGTCTGACTCCAGCAGTAGTTGTCACTGGAAAAGATATCCCATGCTTTATTGCAAACCATTGTGACATTTAAATACCTTCTCCAAAATACAGAAAGATGATCACATATAATTTGATACTCTTGTCAATGTGGTCTTTGCTTTGATCATTGCCATGGTAACCAGATCTTCTTGAAGGGACCCTCTGTTCCATGTGCTGCAGACGTGAACACACAGCATGAAGACAGCAAGGAATTACTTTTTATGTAAAAAATAGACCGAAATTATCAGACTGTTTATATGAATCAGATGTTTTCAATTTTTATGAACCTTTTAAAAATAAAAAAAAAAAGAGTTTCAGTTTTGACAGGCCAAAGCTGAAATCTGGACAGGTCAGGGATTCTAACTTAATTCTGATAATGAGAGTTTCTTCAGAATAACAGCTGCTTTGATTAAGGGTGAAACTTCTTCTAAAACATGGGAGAGAAATATTGAGGGATATAAAATATCCCAAATGTCTGAAACCATGGTAACATGGTTCTCAAGTTTCACATCAAAACTAAGTGAACAAAGCATATTTGCAATGTCACTCTCAAAAACACAGTCCTACAACTTCTGTTCTGCTCATCTTCAACCTGAAGTTACCCTCTGAATCTTTCCCATTGTCTCCTTCTCTCACATCTACTGGTCTACCCTGCCTAACTCCCTTCCCCCCTTAACCTTAATTTTTCTACTGGCATCCCCATGGCAAAAGAAAACACCACAATATTCATTACATAGATGGATTTCAAATTTTCACACAAATAAACAGAATCATAGTAGCCTACACAAATCTGTCGGAGGTGGTCACTTTAACAGATTTCTGGCATATCTGGGATTAGGGGTAGGGACCTTTAAAGTTGTTTTGTCTGGAAGTAATATACATCTGTCTTCTCTTCAGTAAAAAAAAAAAAATTAAAAATAAAAAAAAACCTTTGCTTCCTGGTCCCTTTCCTGATTCTGATTTTGTAAAACACACATACAAGCATGTTGTCAGGTTCCTGTTTTTTTAGAGAGCCTATGCAACATCCCGTAACAATTAGGGCAGACCCACTGAGTACACCTAGGCTATACATTTTTTATCTCATTCTTCCTTCCTTAACTAAATACTTTCAACTCTCATCTTGTTTTTATTAGTCTTAATTAGAGTTCTTTAATGATGCGAAATGGTGCTCTTTTTCTTTTAACAGGGAATCATTGTTCGACTGATTGGCTTAACCAAACTCTCCAGATTTACAGTCCCATAGTGACTTGTTGCGGACCACTTCTGACCAATCAAATCCAAAGGATTTTTTAATGGTGTGGATATTTTTTCTGTTTTACAGTTCCCTTGTAAGGGGCAGAGAGGCCCAGCAAGCATGGCAATGACCACAAATCCTACCTACAGTCATTGAGATACAATAAGGAATCAAATGACTAAATGATTGCAATGACAAGTGACTGTACAGTGTTTCAAGGTTTATTGAAAAGCAAACCACTTTCTTCCAGTTTCTTAGCCCTTTTACCTCATCAAGTTGCTTAATTGAAGATGAATGATAGATAAGCCTGGCACAGCAGCAGAACGCCCAGAGGGGAAAGAAACAATTTTCCCCCACCTTGAATGTGGTTAAATTTGATGAGGAATGGTAACTCCATCTCAAAACTAGAGAGAGAGAGAGAGATGAAGATAAAGAACAAGCAAATACAGAAACAGCCAAAGATAGGGATGAACCCAACAATCCTGCAGGAAAACCTTGTTAGTCTCTCCACTCAACTGAGAGGTTGGAAACACAGCTTTAGGGCTGGAAATACAAAAGATCTTTTCTCTTTCTAAGTGGTTTGGGTTTCCGCACTAAGCCAAGGAAAGAGGAGGGCTCACAGGCCCAAAACCAACTACCAAATTCAATAGCTGCTACCTTGAAGTACCAACCTAACCTGTGACTGACATACATTGCCTGCCCATGTAATCACCTCTTCTTCCAAAACAATTACAAAAGAAAGAAAATAGGAAATGGAAAAAGAGAAGGACAAACAGTATTTTTTTTTTACTTTACTTAAGTTGGAGCTCATAAATGACAATTGCCAGGGAAACCGGAAGGCTGGTGAGGGACACCCAGCTGTGGGTATCACAATGCAGAGGTAACTGACCTGTGTGGATGCTAAGATCTTACAATGAATGCATCCATGAGTGGTAACATTTATCATGCTAAACACTACTTCAAGTTGGTCCCAGATTTTCATTTT
>VJOZ01032709.1:20751-45272 GCA_009801055.1 Stichopus horrens
ATTCATCATGCAATAACTTGGAGTCTATGTTGCAAATTTGAAGAACAACACATGTGTCTCTTACGACAGGGAAGGCAATTTGAAGACTTTCTTAGCAAATAACGATAAAAGCCTGAACTATTAACTATCTCAAAATAACATGATCTTGATACAAAAAGCTATCAACAATTACCATAGTAGAACTATGTGGTATGAATCTGAGCAAGATCTTTAAAATATCCAATGAACGATTCTTCTTCCTTAATATATTCTCAAACCCTGCAGCTCCACTCTCCTCTTTTTTAGGTTGAAAAACAAGTTATGGAGCAACTCCTTGACATGTGACATTAACTGCCAGTCAATAATAATAATCAAGGTATCACACAAGCCTCTATTAGTCTGGAATACCCCCATAAAAACATGTAGCCATAGCAACCACGTCATCCAAAGTTATCATTATCCTATGGGAAACATATTGTCTGTCAAGAACTGAATATAAAAGAATTTTTCTCAGTTGGCACATTTGTCCTGTCCACCAAGTGTACATAACTGTCCTCAGGGGATGTGACAGTAATTCACATTAATTTTTTTTTTTCGTTTTTTTGGATGAGTCATGCATATGTCAATATTTAACCTTTTTCTCCCTGTGTGCACTGGTACTTTCAACTGTAGGTAATGCATGTTGTAACTGTGAATGTTACTTCTACAATGATAGCATTGTTAGAAAGTTTCTAGAGAGGAGAGTGTATGGAATCCTCTGATGCAATGAAGACCAACCACCTCCTCCCCTTAACTACCTTAAAGGAAATTATGTGAGATGGGTGCAGAAGAGCGAACCATGTATGTCCATTAACAGAACCTAGCAAAGCAAACAGCCAACATCAAAGACTATCTATCACAAAGGAATAAAGGAATGAATCAGATGATAGGTCTTAAAGTGCAGCTACTGTAGGTAGTTGTTAGGAACACTGTTCATATCTTTTTGCTTGAGTTCAGTCTTTTGAATCTGATCAACCCTTTTAGAAACACCCTTTGCCACCATCTGTGTTAAGACAAGGAGGCCTTTGAACACACCTCGCCACTGGCCCCTGCAACCCCTCGCTCTCTCTTTCCCTTTGCAGCCATTAAATTCTTCTCTATTTATTTTGACAGTTTACAATTTAAATTTACCACTAACCTGCATGTCTCACTGATTTAAGACCGATGTAATGGCCAACGAAACGTTGTAAGCCAACGACAGTGAATGCTGCCCCCTTTTGGTTTTTAACGTCTTAGGTAGGGTCACAGTACTCTAACAGCTTGTCACAAATATAGGTCTACCTCTATGCAAGCATGAGGGTCTGTGCACAAAACCATGCCATGTTCACTCAATATTTGATTAACAAGCACTGAAAGAAAGCTGAAATACCGACTTCAAAGTACATGACCTATAAGGTTACATTTCTGAAACCTAACTGACCTCACACCATCCCTGATCCAAGTTACCTCTTTTATACATCTGGAATACCCTATATATTATCACCACAGTAACCAAGTCAATTGACCCCCATCCTCCCTCATCCCACCTCTATATACCACTCAGGATACTTCAAATGTAGAGAAATTTGAACTACAAGCAATCATGATGGAAGATTCTTGGAATACCTATTCTGAGCTTGCTCATTGTAGAATGTGATATATAGGCCACCTATATGATTTCTTCCTTTATCAAGCCACCTTCAAGTCCTTTCCCTTATTCCGTCTGCTCTCACAAGATACATGAGACCATTCTGTTCCATTCAAAGAGGGTCACATTTGTTTATACAATCATGTAAACAAAGTGAGAGGGATAAAGAGAGGGGCAAACATGTAAAAGGTTTCGTTTTGTTCATGAAATACTCCTAAAATGTAAATCGACCGATGGAAGATTTATCAGCACAATGGACAGACCCGACTACCTGTTGCCAATGTTGTCTCCCTGGGTCAGGGACCCTGTTTGCATAAGCATGCACAGGGAAAGGAGGCACTGTAGCTGTGGTGTAGGCCAATACATACGCTAGATGGAGACTTTCACGGTATCTCTCACATCACCATTGTAATATGTGAGTGAACTTGAATTTGCTGTTTTTAGCTTGTAGTCTGTATGCATGAATGGTAACCCTTACGACTTCAACTTTGACACTACTAGATGCTCTCAGATTCATCCTGTGGAAGTGATCAACCTTACTTTTCACCACATTTAGCTGACACATATGCAGAAAGCATATATAATATAGGACAATCTTAACTAATTCTGAGAAGACTGAGATATACTAGCTGTATGTAGTTTATTGCCTACACCAAAATCCAAAGTCCACTCTGCTTAAAGAATTTACCCACACATGCCCCAAGAGACCACACAAGGTCATGGGTGCAATGTTGTGATAGCAATAGCCCAACCCTCTATCAAGTCTTCCTGTATGCCCTCCTCTGCCTTTGCACCCAACATAAATTATGTGGATACACCATCCAAAATAACAAGCCGATTATGAAAACTTTCTCAATTGAATACTGGAAGAGAAACCACTAATAGTGACTTGTCAGTTAACGTTTTTAAACCGGCTTCTTCTTATACATGAGCCAATCCCAAACTGATGAATACACTCTTTAAATGTATTGTATCTGCATTAAGTTAGTCATGGACCACCACATGAAGTAGTTTGAAAAGATTAAATTTGTAAACTGCAGACACCGAAGGGGCTCATTTCTGCTAAAGGTCTTGCCCAATCTTTCCATGCATACATGAAATTTTGACTGTGGTTTTTCATTGGAATTATCCCTTTGTCATCTGTCCAAGGCGGGAACAATTTCAACTGCCAACGGGACAGTATCATATAACTGCTGTCACCAAAATGAAAAGGAGGAACCAATGGCTGAGCAAAACTGAGTAAAAAGATTCAAATTTAAGGCACTAAAATTAGATTACATGCACATTGATAAAGTCACAAGTATAGTTTCTTGAGAATCCCTTTGAGATATCAAGCCCTTTGAGAATCAATCTGAATTGATAGTGTTATGGATTACAATGGCTCTATTTTTTTTTACTGTTTGGACAGATGAATCTCTCAGCTGAAGCACACCACAACTACAGAATAAAATTGTTTCCATCAGTCAGCGTTTGACCTGTGGCTCGGCTATCATCCTCCATCTACCCAGGAGGGTGCAGAGGAAACAAAGCCTACGTCTGTGTGATCCCTTCCCCCAAGAGGAATTAAGAGGTTGCCTTGCCTCCGAGGAGATGGCAGTGTGCACTTGCAATTTCATACCAGAGTAATAGAATTCAGATCTCTAACCCAAATGACCAGAGGGTAGCAACATCCTAATTCACATAAAAGTCCACACAATCATTGGAAAAATGATTGACTTAGACTTGCAGGCATAAAAAAAGTTACAAAAAGGAAAAGACATTCAATGGATGGATGGATTCCTTGGTCATCATTATAAAAACAGTTATAAATTATACCAATTTTTTTTTCTTGCTTGGAGTCAAATTCATCCCAACAGTGTTGTTTCAATAAATTTTGCCAATTTACAACAATATTTCAATTTAAAAGCTCCAATTGCTTCTAATTGAAGTATAGATTAGTTCACCTGACCTCAACAAAAACAGGCAGTAAGTCCACAGAGTTAACAGGAGGATGAACAAGTCACTCTTTGTGTAACCTGTAAGTGTCAAAGCAACCAACAAGTCTAAAAAGAAAACTTACAGAAAAGCCTGTTATCCCTTTGACTCCATGCAGAGAAAAATTTGCTCAAATCGTGTTTACTCTTACTTTTCCACAACACCAGTCTTAACTTTGAGTAATTTATCTCAATTTGAATGGACTTTTTTTAATTCAAAACCAAGCTAAAATCCCCACATATTGAAATAGCTCAAGAGGTTTGGAACAACTCTAATCTTGGCTTCTTAGCTGGATCCCCTAAGAAATGCCTCATAAACAAATGACTCTTTGTGCAGAAATTCCTCACACCCTTTCACCAATAAAGCTCATGTTCACTCCATTCTTCCAAAGTCTTACCATGGGTCACTGCTTGCTGATAACCCTTCCAAACTTGAGTCCCCTTTTGCCCCCTTTAAAAGGAAACAAAGTCTTGCAGATTTTGTGAAAATCCACTATGGAGGAAACTTGGCCTATCTGAAGCCATAGTATATCTTATTTTCTAATGTAGGGGATGTTTTTTTGGCAAACTGATGAATGAGGTATTATCTATGGAATCCCACTATTTTGACAGGACTTTCCTGATACTTTGCACAACTAGTGGCTTTGATTTGTGGACTACGCTGACCCTTGGAGGCAATTGCTCTTAGACAAATATGTAGAAGAAAAGCAGAAATTGAAGAATTGGTGGAAGGACTATGGATGATGGAAGTGTAGAGGGAGGGAGAGGTAGCAAGCCACTATTATAAGTTTTATTGTTATCACACAAAATCAGTACATTCCATAAGGAGCTTAATGTGCAACAATGAAAGGTGGGGTCTATCAAAAAGCTGACTTCCCTATTACATAGTTTATTCTTTGGAAATACGAACAATTGTTTTTGTTTAAAGCAAAAGCTATCCTTTGTAATTGCTTCCATGTCACTGACCAGAGCACCATTTCATACTCTGTTAGCTTCATGTTGGCTACATTGATGAGGGAGCTTAAGATACCTGTATTCCATCCAACAATCTATATACACTAAACCCTCCCTCCCCCCTCCTCTGCCTCCCTCTCCCCACTTCAATTCCCATCCTTTAATCAGTAAATGAGACACCAAATCAAGTCAGCTTTATTGCATCGTCTATGTATGGGATGGCCAACTTGCTGATATCAGCTGCTGCATGAAGCAGCATACCCCCTACAAGAACCCTGCTAAAGATGGGTGCAGTAAACCAAGCTCGGCTGGAGCCTGCTCTGATCAGCTCATATCACACACTGGAGACCGAAAATGGAGAGATCACGTGGAAATAAAACTTCGAAGTGGTGGCAAGATAACGGCAAATTGAGAGAATCCGAAGGCATATGACAACACAACAAGCCTGGGCAATATTCTCTGACAACATAAACAAAAAGTGGAAATAGTGGCAAAATGGAGGGAAACGATTCAGCGCATGCTGGGATTGTCTGATAACCAAACTTCTAAAACGAGGGAAAAACTCCCCGCTGACACCCACTTCTACAGGGCTTTTTATGAGGCCACCCAAATCAGTCAGGGTCATTTTCCTTCTTTTTTTTCAACTGCTTTTTCCA
This sequence comes from Stichopus horrens, assembly GCA_009801055.1. Taxonomy (NCBI): domain Eukaryota; kingdom Metazoa; phylum Echinodermata; class Holothuroidea; order Aspidochirotida; family Stichopodidae; genus Stichopus; species Stichopus horrens. Next base: position 25,980 of record VJOZ01032709.1, read on the forward strand.
TCCATTATGGACAAAAATTGCATCCAGAGTGTCGACCAGTAAGAGCAGACAGAGAGTCAACGCTCTGGTAAGAGAGACTGCAGGCTATTAAATTACAAACCACCAGAGGCTTTTAAGGAACTTTTTCCACAAGGGGAAATTTCTTTATTGCAAATTAGTAGAATTTGCATGTAGATGCTATATGCAATTTACTAATGAAGAATGCATGCATCCCTTCTACTTCTGTTTTGGGGACATAAAACACCATAAAAGCAAGTTCTCCAAATAAAAGCTACACTGACTACATAAATGCTTTTGGGCCTCTATATTTCCTGTGAAAGTGCTAATCAAAAACAAAACCACATTCTCTTTATCCTGACATGTACCACTAGAAAATAAATAATTCACTTTGAATCTGTTATGTTGGCTTCATGGATCACACGGCAGATAAATTTTCACCTGTCTGTCACATACACACATGACAAAATGACAATCAAGGCATAAAATTCACAGACTTACAGTTCTCTTCCTAATGTTTTCAGAAAGTGACGGAATGTATTCCTGGCAGCTTTTGAGATGAAGGTGTGGCCATTTACCCTTTATAGGAAATAAATTACGGTATCCTACCTATCCAACATAGGGATGGTGATCCATCAAAGTTTATGAGTTGCATGATATGAGCTGTTGTCAGGTGTACTATGTCACTTCTAGCTGACATCAAAAAGACAACTTACAGATATTAATCACCAAGGATCTCAACTGACGTCACGATAAATTCAATGCTAAAAATATCATCCAAAGTTTAGGTGTAAATCCACCAATGAAAAATAAAGCTAACATGTAGTCTAGTCTCAGTCTATGCAAAGGATTTAACACAATACTTTTCATATGCAAATTAGTCTGAATACATCCTCACCTCGAAAGCCACCTTTTTTCCTCTCCACCCTCAGTTTTGAACCCTCCTTTTTTCTTTTGCCCTACGCTAAATATGTTCACTCTCGCTTTTGAGGACCTCACTTATCTAACCTCTCTCTCCCTGACTCCAGGAAATGATACTGATTGTGAGGTTCTTTTTGTGAAAAGCAGAGATTGTCAGTGATCAAATCCCTGAGGGTGTCAAATGTCACAGAAAAACTCAATGTCTCTATGTATCACAGTTTAATTTTCCAGACAGTATTTGCTGAATAGAGGAATAGACATATATGCTCTTGACCTGGTCAGGTCTTGTAAACTTTTCTGGTTAATATTAATGTAACCTTGGCCTCACCACAGATCCCAGGATGAATTGACAGAAAAATAAAAAGGCAGGGAAAAAAAGGGGAAAAAAATCACTCTCCTCTCTGGGGAATTTGATACAAGCTGCCTCTGGTGACAATGTAATACATTTTTGTGGGTGGTGTAGGAGCTACGAAGAAATGATTGAACCCATGATCAATGTAGTCACAATGGAAGAAGCAAACTGTCTGAAAAGTAGTCAGATGAGCTCTCAACAGGATCTTCAAATGACAATCTACAAGCCACATGCACCCATGCTCAGATGATCTATACCGTCCACCAACTGCAGCATGTAGAAGGAATCATCTTTGAAGTTTGGGCCCCCCCCCGAGAGGAGAGTCAGTCATAAATCACCAGCACCATGGATCCCACTCATGATCCCTTCCTCCCCCCTTCAGCATGCTCTTATCAGGGTACTACGAAACAAATATATTAATAAAACAAAAAGGCATTCCTATTGGAGCCTTGCCTTCAAACAAGTATGAATTAGTGTTTTTTTTTCCTTCACCAGCTCCTACAAAATATCAGGACCCTTCCTCTTTCCTAACTTTGTATGATGTATCACAGAAAAGTCTTGAGTCCTGCTTTACTGCAAAGGTCACTTGCATTTCTCTGACAAGACTCTCGGGGCCAGCTAGTCAGCTTTTAGCCTTTCTTGCCACCTAGTGAACGATGGCAACCTGTTTTGCAAAGAGTTGCTACATTCCTAAGTGAAGGAAACTTGTCAGTGGGGAAGATTTGGATTGGCTAATGGTACCATCCTTCCTGAACACCAAGTACAGGAAAGTACCATGTTGGGCAATGACAGGGAAAAGAGCCTTGAACCAAAATTAGACGATAATTAAACTTCGAGGGCGACTGGTGCTTGCAATGTTACTAAGGCGACACCTATATGAAATGCCAGAACGGACATTATTAATGAGTTATTGAATTAATGTCTGTTCAGTCATTCCATAGACGATGACAGTTTGGTTTGCCTGATTGTTAGTCACTAATAAGGATCACCTGCCACTCAAATCCATCGGTGGGGGGGAGTACTTTGCATGCACACCATTAAATTTTATTGATAGCCTACATTTATTGCTTCATTGTTTGCTCAGTCAGAAAATAGATTGTTAAATTGGGTAAGATTAAGCAAAGATTTAAAATTGATTTGGTATTGAAAACAACAACTGGGAAAACTAATTACGACATGTTTCAAAGGTTGCTGTGAATTTTAAAAAACATTGATAAATTCATATGGTCCTCAAGTATTTTTCATCATACACCCACAGTTTCTAATGGTCTCACTTCTATAACCCTTTGTATGATTCTGTTAAGGGTGGGGAGGAGGGAAGGATCTTTTTCAACTGTGTCAAAGTTTTCATGTGGAAGCATCGCTCTTGATCTACAGACAAAGATCTTTCTTAAACGAGACAGATAGCAGGAAGACAGCCATTTCCTCTGCTTGAGTACATTCAAAGCATCATCTGTCCGTAATCCGGAAGGCGAAAATGAGAGAGAGCTTCCCCCAATCTGATTCTTATTAAGTTCCATAATTAATTGCCGTTGAGGAACCCGACGGCTGTTGCTTTTTTTTTTTTTTTTGCCTCAAGTCCCAAACACTCGTAATGATTCCTCTCTCGTTCCCCTTGTCGCATATTGGACCTTCTGATGAAACGCGTTTAACTTAACATTGAGCTTACCTGTGTCGGTCACAGAGAAGGTGAAAGTATCGCTGGTGGCGTTGACTCCAGGATAGAGCACATACTGAATGAACATGCTGTCAAGGTCCTCTGTTGACAAGAAAAACAGACAGGTATTCATATTTATTGGCAACCATCAACCAATGAATGATGACTATCAAGGAGATTAACAATTCAATGAAAAAACGGATGAACAAATCCTCCAGAATTTTCTAATTCTTTTCTTTTTTGTATTTACCCTGATTTTGAGTATAGCTTCAAACCAGCTAGGATTTATGACTACAGCTAGACCAATTCTGACTTCAAATATTAGATTCATGAGATTCAAATATGTGTGGGTGAATACTTTTATCTGAAAGGTTCAGACAAATCTCTGCTGCATATCTCAAAAGGCCAGTATACACATGTAGATCTTAAAAAGTACATTTAGTAGCCATGTCATATTTTCACCTGCACATCTATCACTGCTAAAGTGTTCCACAGAGAAGGAAACGAAGAAAGAAACAATACTGAATATTCCCCTATACTGCAGGTGACTTATTTTTGTAAATATTTCACAACCTGGGGGAATGGGGATGGTGTTCAATGAACATGTTTAGCATAAGATTCACAGGCAGATATTTTCAACAGACACAGGTCAGAAGAATTAGAACAAACTGCTTTCATAATTCACACCTTTGGAACACACTTCAAATCTAACCTTTCTGCCTCTCTCCACTCCCTCCCTCGTCCCTCTGCTCTCAAATTTAAACATATGACCTGGGATGAGGACAAGGATAAAATACTTTCCAACCCAAGAGAACCATCAATTATCCCAAAGTTTCCTGCCCCTAATTGGTCTGGCTGGCAAAGTAGGAAATAAGGTCACTCCACTCTGTGATTCAGTGGTGAGCAAACCAAGATACAAGGTTAAATCTATGCATCTCAATTTTGGCTCTTTCTCAGCCAGTTGACAGCATGAGGAAAAAAACTTTGCCACATCTGTACCCTGCCAATTTGACCACAGACCAGTTTTTTTCAGCATCCCATTGTCTCCATATCTCAACAAAACAAACACCTGGCATGATTCTCCTTTTAAGATATTTGCATATCATCATCTAAGAACATTGTACATATTTGGTCACAGTCTCAGCTTCCAGCTCCATGTTCCTATCAGACTCTATGCTAATATTGTAAAAGACCATTCCAAGGTTAATATGTTTATCTTACTACACCAACTTCACGATCTAATGTCCAGTCAAGTCAGGTACAGATCGACAGACAGACAGACAGACAAACTGGACAAACGGATGATATAAATACCTCTGACAATCTGGTGTTGATTAGCACTTGTCCATCTCTAAATCCAACCTCGAAATAATTCAGGGTGTTAACCAACTACATAAATGCTGTTCTCATCAAAAGACCACATCACACCAAGCTGCTTAACAAGACAGTACTGGCTGGCACCATTCCAATAAATTTCAATATTCTATCTTCACGAAAGTATTGGGGAGGGAGGGAGGGGTGTACAGAAATGAAAAGATATTCCACAAGCATTTAAACAAATCAGCTGATCACCAATTATCACTTGGAATATGGAAAATAATTGTATCATAGACTAACTGTTTAGTGCCCTCTCAAGAAAAAATTATATTCTCATACTACTGAGACCAAAATTTTCAGAGGACATGAGATTAGCAATGTTTGGAACATGTGCACTAGACCGTCAAACATTGGAAACTGGGGAAACTGCGTAATTGTAACATTTACAGTCGACATCAATAAATCTCTTATCTAAACTATGTAGAAACTAGTCACTACAACTGGGGGAGAAAGGTCAACTATAGGAACACTGCAAGTCTCAAATCACAAAACCGCTGTACATGTTTATCCAGACAAGGTGAACCGGTACATTGATTTTTGCCACATCCCCATGCCGCATTAACTTTTTGATTTAAAGTTACGAAGTGCACGGAACTCAAAGTTACGTATTTGTTTTTGACAGCTGGAGCTCGAGCAATCCTGAGTTGCCAACCACAGTGTGCCAGTGTGGTACGTTTGCATGTTGAAGACTACCATTAACACCCCACAGAGCACAGTTATAGTGTACAGCTATGACAAAAACTAAAAAAAAAAACAAAAGAGAGCAGTTTGTGGGAACAATGGAGGTGTGCTGATCATTTGGCTCACCCTACGGTTCAGAATAATTTTTGTAGGGCACTACTGAAAACTAAACATAATGCAACTGTTAAGCGCACCAGTGAAAATGTGCCCATTTAAGCTACCATGAACCGAGGGTTCCTTTTTACATAATTGCATGCATCAAAGCCCATAGATACAAATCTAGGCTCCTGTTTATCAGGAACAAGCTTGGAAGTACCTACTGTACCTTAACCACTAATTGGAGAGGGCTTTGCTTATCAAATAGGTGGGAGGACACATCACACCAAAGACAGAGTGAGTGGTTGATGTGTCCACATACTGCTGCGACCTAATTCAAATACGAAAGTTCCGCAGGACTGGCAGTCATTTATGACGTTAATCTTTGAGTAAGCATGGTTTTTTATTCTCAGATTTCAAGCCAACCCAAAGCACTGTGCCATAATTAAAATTATGATCTCAAGTCAATCAAGCATTAGCTATGGACAAGGAGGTCTTGTTTTTCTTAACTCGCTTTGAATTCCATACTCTTGACGTGAACTAAATTTGAAATGTGAAAATCATAATGCACCTGTGCTAGAATGCTTCAAAAGAAACTTCACTACTAAAGGGTAGAGACAACACCTGTGGAACACTTTCCTAAGCACACGCTGCCATATTTGTGTCATGGGAAGTTTCCATTTCTTGGGGCATACTGCGGCCAAAAGTTAGCAGAAGGGACAAAGTCAAGGTTTTCGGTTACAGATTCTGGTCTCAAGATCCAGGCTTTCAACACATGTCTCTTCAATTCAGTGTAAATGCACTGGACAGCTCCTGGCAATTTTCAAATGGAAGTTAGTCATAACAGACCAAGGGTCTACAGGGTCACCACCGACTTATTGTTAAACCCCTGGCAGCTAACAGTATAATACACAGGCTTGTTACCCTGTGCTTAAGTATTCACACTATGGTTTGAAAACTCAGTTTAACAAAGTATCTTGAACAAAATTTGGCACCTATCAAAAGGAATGCTGACATACCACCGGTGGTAAAGCGTGTGAGTGCTACAGAGGTGTAATGGTGGGTAACAATGAGTTTGATGGTGTGGGAGAATCCACAGTCTGTCACCTTACAGGAAAAGAGACCTGTGACAGGTATTGTCTGGGATGTGTCAGGACATCTCACTTCTTCCATTGATGTGAATTTTGTTGTGCATAAAAAAATAAAGCAAGGTTGGACTGACAATCACTGGAAGTCAATGTAGCTACCAACCCTTAAAAGTTACACTTGTTGGATGGAATATAGTCAACAAGTTCCACAAATACAAAAGCCACAAAAAAAAAGAAACAATGCACTCTGCTTTGGCCTTCATCATTAAAGAATAGAATTCTACATGTTCTCATGAATGGTCTCATCTAAATCAAAAAGACTCTCAAAGACGGCAGGAGCCAAAATGACGGGTCTCATTCGATACAGATCAACGTCAGATCTGCAAAAGGGTCTGGAAAATATAGTCTCCAAGTGGACCTCTGCATGCAGGCCCATCGCGAGTAATTCACATTGTGGAAATATTGTCAGAAGATTTAAGCGTTATCTTTGGTACATAATGTGTGATACACCTTCACCTCTTTTTATCTGGGCAAGTGTCAACAAAGAAAATCACACAATGAACACAACCTGTTCCTATCAGTTACATGCCATCACGGAGTGGAGTAGTATGTTAATCATGTATGCCAAGAACAAAGGTGTGATTTAAAATAGCACTACCCAGTTAGAGATGCAAGATTGCAAAATGTAGCTACGTTGTGACAGTCCAAATTTCTGGCACCCCATGAAGTCTGTGTTGTATACAATGTTTGAGGGAATTCTTGAGGGTTTTGGTTCAATTGATAGATACTTTCTGCCATTTCTCTATATCACCTTGTCATCACCAGTGTTTACATTAAGAATAAATAATCCCCCCCACCCATATCTCTGGGTTTTTCAAACATTCAGCGGTATAAGGCTTCCGGTTTGGAGGACTGATGCTCAAAATAATGGAAACAGGCCTGAGGCCAATATCAGTGACAGTCAACAAAGTAAAACTTTCAATTTAGGCTCAACTCAACAGATTTTGCATCTCAAGAAATAAGACCTGCATCAACAGCATTCAGATATCTTCAATTCCAAATGCATTTTATTTAGTTTTTAAAGCATGATGTCATTCAGTCCAAAATCCCTTTGCTAGGGAAGACTCACACACAAGCTGGGCATACATACTTGGCTCCATTTCCTACAGTATTGCCTTAACAGACAACCTCAATGAACTTTTTTTTGTTTGCTGGTGTACATCAAGAGGTAAATCACTGATATCTGTGAAATTAAGTTGGATATTTATACTAGCTATGAAGAGTGTTAGGGTGAGCTTCACACATGTATGTCACCTTCACCTTTCACAAAATAGCAGCTGTCAGACCCCACCCACTCCCTAACCCCCCTCCCCCTCAGGCCTAATGGTGCAGTGAGTATTTGACACCAACCCGCAGTGTGTCAACATTTGTACCCCGGCCGGCTTCCTACTCTCTTGTTTAGTTTGCGAAGTCCCGAACCTTTCTCTGAACAATTGCGGCCAGATCAGCCAATTACCCGCTAAAGAGAAGAGGCATCATAAGCGCACTGGAATACCACGAAGGGGAGGCTTTCCAATGCTCACAGGTCGATGATATTTTTCTTGTATGTTGACTCAGTAATCTGTGATCTTAACTAGGAACAGTTGACACAGGGTTCAACCAAGCTATATATATTTGAACAATATTACCATGGGCAAACAAATTCAGAATAAGTAATGGATATAACGAAACAATGCAAAGACCAAAACACTAAGCAGTCATTCCTGCATATTTCTTGATTTCTGGTTGTCAAATATTTGTTACACATCGTTAACCTGAGTTACATCAGCATTTTCACCTATCACTACTTTCATTGGAGGGTTAAAGGTAGTCTGGGTAGGATCTTCAACAAGGGAAAGCATTGTGCACAACAATGCACAAGTACAACAATTCTCCAGAGGTGTGTCATAGATCGAGGTACCATGGCTATATCAAATCAAGTTCTTCAACATCAAACACAGGAAGCAGTTAGACCACAGCTAAATTTGCCACACCCCCTTCTTCTCACCCTCAGTTAACCAAACTTCAACAGACCCAAATTTTGGCTTTTCTTTCATTAAAAAACAATTCATTTCACCTTCCATTGTATGCAAGCACACATACACAAAAACACCCACCCCCTTCTTTTTGTATTAAACCACTTTGTGCATCACTCAGGACAAAAGAAAATGATCAAATCATCCTAATCTAAAGCAAGTACAATATATATATAACTAATTTTGCGGCAGTGACTAATTACTTAAAAGGAGTCTTTAAAAAAGCTTTTCCCCCAAGTTGGGTGTCCACTCCCTTACAGAGAGGACTAGTAACTGACTCAAAGAAGTGTGTTTTAAAACACTCTCAACTGCAATGCTACATGCCATGGCAAGAATGATTAACAAGTTGAACTTGTTTTATGGTAAACTTTGCCACTGGGGAAGTTTGGTGAGTGGTAAACACTCAAGGTCCCCTACCCTGTGAGAGGTCAAGTATACCTCTCTGGTCAATGGATAAACCACTGTTAATGACAGGGGAGAAAAAATGGTGCATGCATGAGCTGCAATTGTCATCAGCATAGAAAAATGCCATAGATTTCTTGCCTGGCTAATGCGCACCAATAAATCTCCCATCAAAATGTGGTAAACTGCTCAGTCAAGAGGGCAACTCCCCTACTGAGAAGAAGCAAACTTTGATGATGTTGTCACACTAATTCTATATCAAATCTCATATGCCAGTATTACTTGAGCACTGTTTGCAATATCTTTGGAAGTGTGTCCTAGATTTTTTTTAACTGGCAACCCCCCATGGCATCCCACCAATTTGAGGAGCATTGGCCCTGCAAGTCTACAGACCTTTGTACTCCTAACAGAGACTCATGCGCATGGTGATTGACAAGTTGACTATCTTTTACAATCTTGTGTTCAAGAAGTGTTTTTTGAAATCCAACTTGATCCTCCATTTTAAAAGGATCTCTGCATAGGTGCTGTTTAATGGTATTTGACTGGCCATTGATAGCCTCCATAAACCAACTTCAAAAGCACCGTCCTGGACCTAGTAAAACAGGGAGATAAGAGCATACACCTGTCTGTGTTGCTTTCATTCAACTAGGTAGAGCGGAAAAGGTTTCTCAACAAAACATGCAGATATCAAAAGAAAGGATAGCCGATATTTGTCAAGTTCATAAACTTTTTGGTCAAACATTACTGAAAATCATCGACTTGCGAGCAAACGAGGAACTGGTTTGTTAATTGTAATTCTTAGTTCCTGGGGGAATGAAAATATGGAAATGCCCCTTTAAAAGATGGTAGGACATGCTTGGCAATTGTTTTGTATGTTTTGACGTAGGTGATTAATGTACCCGACTCCTGCATTGTCATGTTGTTTATCACGATTGGGAAATGTAGTGATCATACTTAATGGAGTTTCAGTAACTGTGCATACCGGCATTACCATCTTGTTCAATTGTTGTGTGAGGGTCCTAATAATAAGGTGAATGTGGTTGGTGATTTAGGGACAATGTTCGAAAGCCTTCTAGTGTATCATGGTCTCAAACTTGGGAGTCCTCCAGGAATCCATCTGTTAGTTGCAATCGGGTGTGTGATCAAAGAAAACACATCAATAACATCTTCATCTTCAACCATCATTTTGTCAAAGATATATCCCAGTTGTACGATGGTTTGGATACAGAACAGTCGCTGAAAAACACAACTGAAAAAAACTTCCAGACTGCAAGAACAGCACATTTCCCTTGCAAATTTACAAACCTGGAATCCATACCCCTCTGCATCTGACGCAAAAGAAATTTCACCTATGCTGCAAACTAAAACCATCAAGCCAAGCCAGAAATGCTATGACAGGACCAATCCCAAACTAAATAGATATAGGCCAAAAAAAAACACGGTATCACATCAAAGAGCAGCTAGAGTGTGCTATCACAATCTCTCATTTTCCTTTCCACATGATCAGACAATGAATTCCTTTTCTGTAATTTTGTGAATCTTTCTCAGCGTGCTTTTTTTTTTCTTCCTATCGATTACTTTGATGATGACTGCATCAAAAGTCCCCAAAGCTAATGACTAAAAATTCAACATTGCTGTTATAAAGAGGTGCAAACTCGATAGGCCGATTCAGTAAAGTGTATGACATAGTGCATGTCAGTTAGAGGAAAAGAAGACGTTAATAGTAGATCTACATGATAGCTGTTATAAATTTGATATCCACCTACAACTTTTCCGTCAATTGATGTTACTTAAATAGTGGGCAGCAAATGTTTGTCATCATGTGGCTTTTGATAAAGAATCAAACCAAACAATTAAAAACAGCTGTGTACACATGTTGTAACCAGGGTGATATATGGGCTTACATATCTCTGATCCCAGTAGACCCTCAAACAAGCATTCTGTTTAACTTGAAAGAACTTCAAATAGAAATCTAACACAAAGGAGCAAAAAAAAAATCTGCAACTTCAAACATTTAGGTAGGTCAGTTTCTGCTAATGAGCCAACAACCATTACTTCTATGTTGATTGCTTTGTGACAGTTAAAAAAAGAGAGGGAAAAAAAGAAATTAGGCTAGGATATGCACAGGAAGCCTACTGTTTACATGCACACATGAGAGTGTGCAATCTGTTACCAAGACATCAGTGAAGAGTATATTTAATTCAGGAACCAGACCACACAATTTGGCTCTTGTAGTTAAGGGAACAGTGCTTTGCACAAACAGATATCTCAGGTAGTATATGGGCTACTTTAGTTCCCACACAAATATGCACACTTACAAAGTACACGACATAAAGTGCGAAATTAACTTCTACCGCTCCACACAAGTGTGCAATTAGCTAGCATTTCTGTGAGAGATGCTCAACAGTGGTACCAGGCAGACCTTTCAACACTATTCGAGTACACTACTGACTTCATAAATTTATGTCTACAGTCATGTTTACAAATAAATCTATGTACAGGTGCAGAGAGCTGTGATTACTGCCATCTACCTATGTAGGAAATAACACTGCATTTGTGACTCCCTTGTATGTCAACACGCCATAGAATCCGAAATATCTTTACAGCCTCGTAACCAGCAGCAAGCTTACAAATGCAATGCAATATGCATACATCCCAAAGCTACTCCCAACCTGACAGATCTCCTTTAGAGCACAGCTCCACTTCCTCCCACCATGTATAGTCATTACATCACTGATAAGAACAATCCTAATTTTAATATGTACAACCATGGACACATCACCCTCTTCTGTAGTAATATCATTCTTCCAAGGAGAACTTGTCCACTGTTATCACTATACCATCCATTCATACACCATCCACCCCCTCCCCCCTTTGACACAAACAACTTGATATAATAAATAGACATAAACAACATGAAATAATGAAAAGTCATGAAGTCTCCAACTTTATCACTCTGAGACAATTTTTCTCCCATTGTCAGGTTTAATCCTCTGTTGATCCCCACGCTGAAACATGCGCACCATTTAATTTGTTTCATTTGTAACCACCTTTGCAAAATTGTTTCACCTAATACCACAGGTGGTCATACATATTTGCTGCATTATTAATAGGATACCCTGAAAGGTTTATTTTCAATTGATTGAAAAGATACCTCAAACCACAAATTTGCAAATTTTGCTGACCTCCCATTTTTTGCTGCTGGAATAGAATAATTTTACCCATTTGTGTTGTCAATGTATCTACATCACATCAAAGATTCGACTGAGACACAACACTGTCACTGAAGGTAAAGTTTAAGTTCCTTTGACTGAAAGGCCAATTTATAAAGTAGAGATGAAGATTTAAAAAAACATTCCATACTGGGGAGACCCTGTGGCACATATCACGTTCATAATTTGTTCAATTTAACTCTGAATCACGTCTGTGCAATAAAATCCCTTAAACTTCCATTCAATCATTTTGTAACTGATGAAAGAAAGTGAAAAGTGACATGAAAGAAGGAAAAAAGTCAATTCAACCGATTACAAATCAATGGCTCTTTTGTTTGAGATACCTCTCTGCCTTTAGGGGAAGGGGGAGACCTCAACGAGAACTTCTGCAAACCTGACAGGTTTGTACTCAAGACTCCCTTACTTTGTTCCAGACTTTATTTCATTTTGGGGGGTTCCATTTTTTTTTTATTCAGATAAGATCATTAACTACATACTCAGTAAGAGGATGAGATACTGACTCCTTTTGATCATTGCCCCTTTTCAGGAATGATGCAACCACACATCTCAACTCAACAATGTTTTTGTAAGGTTTCACCAACAATGTTTTTGTAGGGTTTCATAATAAAAAATCCTGTTTCTGTAGACTGTGTTCCCCACTTGAGTTTCAACGCTTCCTGGTTTCTCAAGGCACATGCATGCAGATTACACAGTGGGGGCAAATTGTTATTTTAGGTAATTGCCCTCTCCTATCGAGCCCCAGTCGCCTTATCTAGTCAACAATGTTTGTCCAAATAATCTATCCAGTGACAGACAAAGTACAGTAACTTTTGCTTTAATTGGGTGGGACCCTGCAGCGTCATTAGCACTCTCTGCAAAAAGTTCCCTCCGTGAGAGACAACTTTTGACAGAGAAAGAGGAAGAGAATTATTTACTGTATCTGAAACCACCTGCCTTCTTTATCAGCCTACTTAGGGTTCTTTCTTTTCAAGACCTTTCTCCATCTGCAAGGCTATTGAATAGTAAGTTCACACAGTAGGGAACTTCAGACATAAGTAAACTGTGCTATTCTTGCGGAGATAATAATGGTTTTGTAAGTGGAGAGGGGTAGACGAAAGTACCCTCAATCCCCTCTACATATTCATAAGCTTTACCAACAATCTGGAGAGTTTATAAGCAGCAGAGCTACATGTGCATGGAAGGAACTGTTATGGGAGGGTGGTTAGAGTTCATCTTCTTGCTTTGTAGGTCCATGTCCTAGTTGAGGACCATCAAGGTCCACTTCAGCTGGGATTAAAATCACCACATCCTGCTGAAACGACAATAGACTCACACACCTTGGAATAAACAGTAGCCCAGATGGAAAGTGGCAGAAAAGAAAAATCGATCCAGTCAGAAAGTGGTGGCAAAGAAAAATAACTCCAGAACCATTAATGAACTGAACCGGAATCATTCAAACTGGGAGTTGTCAAAGACTGATCACATTTCATGCAAACATCTAATGACAAAAGTTGTCAAAGCATGGTACAGGTCACACTGTTCCCTCAGTTGGAAATGGAAAAGGTGTAATATTGAGGAAAACAGTCTGCAAAACATTTCATTACATAAAGTTTAAGTTGACCGATTGCAATGGCTCACATAGCATCTAGCATACTGAAATACAAATGAGGTATACATGGTAGAGAGGAAATTGTGCAGATGTTTTTTAAAGTCTTTGTGGTCATCACCAAATTGTGGGGAGACACACTTCCTGATGTTCTTTTGCAAGCCATTGTTGTACATTGGTTGAGAAAACAAGACGCAGAGGAAAACTATCATCAAATGGCGATATTACAAACAGCCTTTTTAGAGTTTTCAACAAAAAAAACCACAAAATGGTCATTAGTATTCAAAGAGAGGATGAAAAAAGCCATTCAGTTTAACACATGGGATGCCAATTCAAAGATTCACTTTGTGGTACCCTGTGTCTTCTGTGCCAAATTTAAATGACCCAAATGCAGAAAATGGGAGTAGTGGGGTGTGGGAAAGTGGCAAAAATAAGGGACGGAGATTACAGTAGCAATTCAAACACTTTAGACTTATACCCAAACAATCCGTCAGTAAATCAAAGGCCTGCTTGGCTGAGTAGTGATTGAGCTTATAGACCCATTCTTGAGGAAAAACTGTGCATTTCAATAATAATGGCAAATGTGCTTTAAATCTACTTTACTCTCAAATCTGGATAATAATAGTCTTCCAACTACACCCACCTTGCTCCCTCTGCCAACAATGGCCCACTGGTACACAAAAGAAATAATTACAGAACACCTCGGTGGATTCTAACCTGGTGATAAAAAATTATGATGACAGAATCTTGTGGTGTGATTGCAGGTTTGTCTGCCAAGTTTATTCATGGGAAGTCATTCTATTTTACAAATTATAGCAAACCTTTTTTCTTTTTGACTAAATTATCCCAAAGGTTTATGAAGCAACAATGAAAACTTCATACCTCCCATAGTGATTTTCTCTGTTAATACGTTTTTCAAAATATGTGTTTCCTTCCTCCCAGAAGGGGGCCAATCTAGAGCAGAGCTTCACTGTAGAAGGTAGTCAATAAAAATCTATCTTCCCTAATTCAGAATCAACCTACACCGCTAAATCTGAATATTGGTTATATTTTCTACCAGTCATTACTTGAGCACCACAAAACATTAAGTTCAAAAACTCTCATCTCCTCTCATCTGATAAAAAAAAAAAATAATTAACTGAGCCTAATTAAATTACCTCAGTCCTATGATTAAAACTCAATTGATTCCCAGTTGCGCATGAACCGGGAGGCACGCTGTCACGACACATTTTCATGGCACTCCAGGCTTGAATGGTGATGTGTCTTTTCACATTGTTTCAATGACAAGGGGCTGTTAAGATGTTCAGAAGTCTACATTTTGTCTAGTACCTGCATAATCAATTTCCTCCCTCCATTACAAAATGAGATTATGAACTACCAAAACAATGTTTCTTTGTTTTTCTCCTAATTTTGCAGATGTGGAATGCATTTTGCATTGTAGCTATGACCTCGTAGGAAGTGTCTTCTGTTGTGAATAGCTTACAGAAATCTTGTTTCCCAATCAAAACGGCACACTGGAATCTGCTAGCACCATTGACTGTATGCCCGAGCTGTCATTTCAAGAGCCATTGAGTTTCCTAATACACTCTGTGGTTAATAACATTTTGAATAAATCAGATTGAGGTATTAACGAAGTGACTGGATTCCATTCCTGTGCCACCTCATTACAATGTATTAATAACTTCATGCACTCCCCTTTACTGTATCCACTAGGTCATGCACACCATCACTGTTTATTCAGCCCACGGATTTCGTGCTTCACCCTCTCCATGCTGCACTGGCTCCATGCTCTGCACCCCTCCTATATGAAGAACCAACACAGTCAGCTCACCATTACAGCACTTTTCTAAAGCTAAGTAGCACACTAACAAAATCTGTACCAATTTTTTTTCTGTAGCTAGAAATAGTCATACCTCACATGTCCCAATGTACTACTGTACACATAACCACTAACCAGATTACTTCCACTTTTACATGTACATCTTGGATATCATATTCTCCATTCATTCTCAGTATGTCCAAGTGTGGGACATCCTGAAGACCAAATCCATCTTAAATCAATGTTGTTTTTTTTCCCCTATTTTTTTTTTAACTTCATCCTCTCTTGTTCTTTTATGTCATCTCAACCCACGGGAGTTGAAAGATGGGAAGATTTAAGTTAAGATGTCCCTTAAGCTTGAGAAACCATCCCTGGAATGCTAAGAATACATTAGGAGGAATCAAACAGGCCAAGTCTGAAGTTTGCAAGCCACAAATTCATGACTGGTACTTGAGGTGTTGCAGTCTGACCTCATAAATCCTCAAGACATATTTCCATTAAAAATTTCCTACAGCTGAGGAACGGCCTTCCGTTGTTAATCGCTAGCCTACACCAACTTAAAGGAATCCTTCTGAATTCTTAATCTTCTCTTCCGATGATGTAAGGCCTAAAAACTCACTTCATTAAAATGTTAAGCACACCAATGCTCTGATCTTATGCAATGAGCCACATAGGTAGTCTCAAAGAAGGATGCTGTGGCAAACTTTCAAATTTTACAGAAGCTAACAGGAGACAGTTGTCAATGACAACAGACAAATGAAACGAGCTAGACATTTAAAAATTCTCTATTTAGATCACAGCTGCATACTTTTACTGCCCATGGACTTTAATGACAAACCAAGAAAAGCAGAGAGTTATCAAAGCCTCTCCTGACAAGAAACCAAAACAACAACAACAACAACATGCCTTTATCTCAAATTTCTCACCGTACGTTTATTTTGCGTCACTTGAGATAGACTGTTCCAGATTTTGTACCTTTTCCACATTACCAAAAAGATACCTCTATGGTTTATTATTTCTTGGCATCATAACAAACACGATATGCAATGAATGGCTAGGCCCATTGTCCTCATCACCCATCAGATTAAGTCAAGTATTAGGCTGGTACAAAAACCCATAATTCTAACCAAATTTTACGGAAACTGAAAATTGATTCGAGGCAAGAGGAGGGACAGCATTGAAGAATGTTTTGATACGTCAACAAATCAACACTCTGTCCCCAGGCAACAAATCTTGGCAAGTCCCTGCCTTAGCTAAGCTTCCACACTGGAGAGGGATGGATTCACCATGATGCACTAAGTAAACCCTGAAGTATTCCACTAATACCTTTCACCAACACGGCTCAAGTGGGCTCACTGAATAGCAGCAACCCGATGAGGAGAACTGGAAAGGGCGGGGCACGACTGTAAAAAGGATACACACACTTAGCCTGTGAGAGGCCGAGAGATATGTTCCTCGGGAATCGACCCAAAGTTCAAACAAGTACCTCCGCGAATTCAACATTGATATGAGAAGACTTTGTTTAAGATAGAGATAATGAACAAAGCTAAATCAAGAGTTAAGTGTGACCGAAAGGATTAGTGAGCCCCGGCCTGCTATCCACACTGCTTAGTAGGCATGCATATCATCACAGTACAAAGTCAGACCCCTGTCAATGGAGACCAAGGCCACTGTGTGATGGACAGTTGCTTCAGTATATTACAATATAATTAACATTTAGTCAAAATGGTGCCTTATCCATCGTGGTTTTTGTGGCAAAGCTTTTTATGACCTCTGAACAAACCAAACCCACCTACACTCCCTTCCTTCTCTTCAGTTTTCCCCTGCCAAACCCCGAAAGACGGCAAACAAAATGTGTAATTTTAAAACCTTGATGCCTGCAAGAGGGGTTGGGGAATGTAAATGGCAAACATTAAAGCCATGAATATAGTATAAGATCATCCTGAGAGCATCATCACTTGACTTCCAGAGGGAATTCAGCAAAGACTTGACATTCAGCTTGCAACTCCCACTAAGAAAAACGATCTCATCAATAGCACAATTGCTCCAAAAAGAAATTTTGATCCTTGGTGTCATAGGCCAACACATTTTGACAACTGAATAACTTACTCCTGTTTAACCTTCAGTTACACTTTATGCAACTTTGAAGGAAAGTGAGGAAATATCATCAAAGTCTTTCACAGCAAAGGGCTTTGAGATACACTTTTTCTACAGGTGCTGCAGTATTAAGCTGAAGGTGTCATAATTCAAAGTTAACTACAAAATGATTATATATCATCTGCTTTGAAACATCTTGGACAGATTTTGTGATATTATCCGTAATAATCTGTTATCAGATATGATAACAGATCAAGTTAACTTCGTAAACCAACTCTTTCAGAACAGGAATTTCTTCACAGGTACTTTCTTATACACCCCCCATACCATTTTCTGAAACTCCTGCAGATCCAATAACCTCATTGCTCCTTACAGGGAGCCTTTCAATGCGCTCTTGACCACTGAAGAAATTGATTACCCCTTCATTGTGCCACTTCTCCGGGTGCTTTTATAACCTAAGTATATGAGGGGATTACAGACTGAAAATGGAGAAGTTAAATTTATAAATGGGGCTAAAGGAGATTGACTTCAAGGCATTTTTAAATGGAGTCATCAAATGGAGCAATGAGGTATAACAATTTTTGATGAAGGATTACAGACAACCAAGTGGCAAGACTATTTTCTTTAATGTACTGTGACCAGTAGTCCAGTACAGGCAGGATTAACATTGAACAACACTCTAAAAGCTTTACCTTGACCTAAATGAAGTTCTATGTGCATCAAACTGACAAAAGGTCTCAAGGAATTAAAGAACTCACATTCTATGGACGCCTTTCAAAGGATCAATTAAGCTCAAAAGTCTTCCTTCTTTTCTCTTTTACCATTGTGTTGAAAAAGCAGATGACAAAGGTATGTGGAATAAAGGAATACCTTAAGATGGCTGAGTGCTAAGGTGATTAGCGTGATCAATCCGTGCTCACTGGAAGTTAATTACAGGTCTGTTGAGTTTTGGCAGATCTCTTGTGGATGTGACACCCCCCAACCCATGGTCACTTAACAAATACAAAACTGCCAGTGGAGTGATATAAAGATCATGCAGTGGGAGTGGGGGGGCAGGTAGGGAGGAACCACTGCGAATAGACTATATAAATTTGTTTGGCCTGAAAAACAAGCTGGGGACAGGAGGGGAACAGAGCAACTGAATCCCCATTCAGATTCATACCAAACGATTGCTCTTTGGACAAGAATCATGGAATTATTACCCCTCTTCATGCATTATATGGCACCGTTTACATAACCTGGGAAATCAAATCAAGATGCACTAGAAAGCAAAGAAAAATACTTCAAATGATTGAGCATCTAACACCAATGCAATTAAGAGCAGCCTTTCTCAACTTGTAACTGACCCTAACCTTTCATCAGGTGATGCCATAAAATGTTTACTTTTCAGCTCATAATTATAATTTCTATTAGCATTTTTCTACGCAGTGCCTTTGGGCTATTCTCCTTTTCACTCCTTCCTACCATTTTTGTCAGTGCAAAGGAGGGCTCACAGCTGGCATTGTCGCCGTGGCTCTCGACACCGTGAGGCACATTGCCTGATAAACAAGTTTGTTTCACACCTTCAAAAAAATTTTGTATATAATCCTTGTTGACTTAATCATTAGAATGGGCTTCAAATTGCCTAAAATACCAGCACGGAGGAAAGAGGAATAAAAGAGCAACTAGGTCTGTGACTAGGATCTTTCACTTTTGGACATATTTTTTTTTTAAATAGTAACCGCAAAAAGATTTTTTTTATCACTAACCGTCTACAGCTGTAAAAGCAAAAGGACTAACGACTCCCTAAAGCTTGCATACTATGTTCTTACCAAATCACATTAGAAACTTTACATGGCTGCTTTTCTTGATTGCATGAACAACACATCCCTCTTGTCTACATTATTCAACCCCCCCCCAAAAAAAAGAAATAA
>VJOZ01032737.1:683-13778 GCA_009801055.1 Stichopus horrens
CTGTGACACAATTGAAATACAGTACTTGTATTAGTGATAATGGCCAACAGCATCTAAGTGAAGTGGAATTTCCTGGTTATGCTAAAACAATGGTTGTTCACTAAGGAGAGGGGTAATTATGGTATCCAATGGGGGGCAGAGACTTCTTTACAACCAGTCCTGTCCAGCATCTTCTTTTAATCATTGTAGTTCTGTTTGACTACTCCAGAGTAGGATAAACACCACAGTGAGTGCACTGAACCATATTGTTACAACTATATCAGGCCCATATTAGAGTACAGTTGTCACATATTTGCTCAAGTTCATTGCAAAACTGGTGCGAGTACTATACTGTGGTCGAGAGTTCCACGTAACTTTTGATATATTTTAGGAGTGCAGAATGTCTAGGGTGGCTGATTGGAAGAAAGATAATGGGACAAAAAAGTAAAGAACCACTGTGTTAACACAAATGCAATGCGTTCACACGTTAAAGAGAACCATACCAATTGGCTTGCTGATGATTATGAAGTTTGCTATATCAAATGATGTTGAATGCACTCAACAAAAGTACACAAAAAGGCAAACAGAAATCAAAATGATAATCAAAGTGGTAAAAGAGAAGATCCTAACATGGAAACAAAAGCAATTGTTGGGTGAATACATGCATGTCTTCATTTTTATTCAAGGTTCATTTTGGAACCTCTTCTTTGGAACATGTTGGTCTACAATTTACCTTTCAATGACTTGGATCAGTAATCTTTTGAAATTTCTTTTTTTTTATCACATCATTTTGAATATTCATATTACCATTTAAGTACATACATTCGTCAATCACCATCAAATCAACATTGACAAAGGGCATAGTGCAAACTATAAGGCCATGTAAACCAATTCCATCATTTAGGAATTCCATCCAAGAAGTAATTGATAAATACATAATAGAATCATTGTTTTCAACAAGAAACTTCAGGGAGGTGACCTACCCTCTGAGTAAAAAACTGCCATCCCCTGGAATGGCAAAATCCTCATAACCAAAAAGAATATCCCACAAAAGTTCCACTTGGAAAGAAAAAAAATCAGGCAACTGTTATTTCAAATGGAGCACCTGACTGGCACCATTTTGCATCACTAGTTATCTCAATTACCAAAGATTTCCATTCCCCAAACCATTCCCCCCGCAATTTCTTCATGATCACTACATATTTCCCAGGTGGTCGCAGCCCTCACTTGAAACTTTGTACGGAGAACTGAGAATATATTTTTACTTATTTTAATATGTATGTAAATTAAAATAAATAAAAATATATACATGTAATCACACAAAACAAACAATTATAAAGGACAAAAGCAATTTTTTTTTTGCATTAGTAATGTTTTGATATAGTTTTGCTGGCATGAAACTGTAAGGTAATGTTTTATTTCCTTCTTGTCTGATTACGCATAGCAAGGTCATCATCAGAGACTGATTTTGAGTACCCCTTTGACCCACTTATTTAACCTGATCATGAGATTTTACTATCATCTCCATCCATTCATCCATCCATCCATTCATTCATCCATCCATTCATCCATCCATCCATTTTAAAATACAACCCATTACTTAGAGTATACTCCTCTGACTATTGCACGATGGTAATGTTTCTGAGAGCCCTGATAATCCATTACACTCTCTCAAACAATTACACAGATGCAGATTGCTCCCATAAGAGGACTTTGGATATCTGTCTGATCAAACACATGATAATCAAAGGTATTACATGATGTTATGGTCAACTTCTTTACAATGTATTTGAAGCTTGACAGACATTCTTGCCTAAGTTACAAGATCTACTGGTCAAAATTTTCTGACATGTCTATCGGCAGGCATGACCATCTCATACCTGTTTATAACATCTGTATGGAGTACTGTATCATCACCATATGTCAGATTCTATAGCAACAGAGCATCTGTAAAACTACCAAGAGGAGCAAAACTTGGTACGATTCAAAAGAACCACAATACTTTTTGGCCTTGCTTTATCACACACATTCGCATACACAACTTACAAAGATAATTACATTACATATGAAAGTGTATTATAAATAATGAAGTTCTATCAAACAGGATGTTATAAAACTCATGAAGCAAATATCTGGCTGTCGTTGTACAAACAGTTATCACAATAACAGAAAAAAAAATATTAAAAGGAGCAAAAAGAACAGGTGTTGTAAATGTACGCAGTAGTATGCTCTTATTTGCATACCAGGGCAATCAAAAGAAATGAATTCAGCATCTTGCAACAATACATTTATCCAGTAAGAGTTAGGGATTCAGTTATGCATCTCTGAATATCTCTATTGTTTCTGACTGTTGCATGTCTCAGAATTTCTCACCAGACAAACATATACGATTAAGAAAACAATAGAAGAAACAAGATGAATTATTTGCAATAATGGAAGAGAGGTCAGACGCTTGACGAGAATGACTCAGACTGGTGATGCAAACAAAATTGATATCCAAATGCCCCTTGAGAGTAAACGTTGATAACAGTTGCCTTAAAGGAATCCCTTTTCAGGCCATGTATGGCTCTGAAAATGGTTGCTTTAGTCAATTACAGCACCAAACAAAAGAAGTCAGTTGAACAAAGCTGAAATATCTCATAACAAAGGATACAATTCAATACAGACATTCACTTACATAAGAAAGATATTTCATGAAGCAGGCTATCAGAAACGAATTGGACTAGTTGCATATTTATTGATTTGTGAACACTTCTGAACATACTACTTCAGTTGCTTGGAATCTTGGGATTATTTGCTTGAAGGGTGCGACGTATGTCTCAAGTCAGCGACAATGAAGCAGCCATGATATTCTCTTGCGTACAAGAGATAAAGGTTCTATCGTTGGATAACACCTGAAGATGCCAATTGTTCTAACTGGTCCCCAAAACTGTTACTGAGAAATTAAAACATAGAACTGTCATAATTGACAGTTTACACCTGGTTCACATCAAATCAATGATTAATACCATTTCCATTGACAGGGAGAATACAGATTCTGATAAACAACATTTTGGGATAAATTATGATGGATATCTTAGCTTTGCGAGGCTATTGCTGTCTTTTCTTCCGTGTCAGGGGTTTTGTACATATTATGAAATGTGGAGTTCAGATTCAGCGTACACCTTCTCTGAGAGTGCTTTGAATGATGGAAATTCCACAACTTGCGACAGGAGACTTCTGCAAAAAGTGGTACACTGGTTCAGGTTTAAACAACCATGTGGTATGCTAATAAAGTACATCTCCAACACACTTGATTCGCTCAAAAGAATAAATACCTTTTACCTTCTTCCAACCATTTTAAGGTCAGTATATCAATACATTTTGAGTCCCATTTTTTAAGGGGGGTGGCAACCAACATGTCAAACAATACATATATATATATAATCTCTCCAGATTCATAACTAATTCTTCCACTGAACTCTCCAACGTCAGAGGTGGGATGTAGGAGTAACTTTGAAGAATACATCACAGCAGTATAACTAAAATTTAGTGATTACTTCAAAGTGGCCTCTACTTTTTCTCAGTAATTAAACTGGTGCTGTCAGTAGTCTATTTCTCTCTGTTGTGAGGGGAATTTAAACACCTCCAACCCACATCTACGACCATCTGACAAGAGAAAAATTACTCTCATCTAGAAAAAATATGTCAAAGTTGCTTTTTATGCTTTATTTCCACAGCCTCAAACTGTTTGGGGGAGGGCATTAAATGTCTAGCTTAATAGTCAAGAGGGTATCAATGACTGTTATGCATTTCAAATATAAGTATTTCATGTACATTTGTTAACAATTCTGCACAAAAACAAAGGTCTTGCTGAATGCAGGTTTGAGAAATGCTTACTTCAATAATGAATGCAATGAAAACGTGGCTGCAACAGGCCCCACCCTTTAATTGCTAACGATCCTATAAATCAGACTTGTGTCCAAGGTGTAGTTAGAACATCATCACTATAGAAGGAGCACTTGCGGCGTCCGACAGTTGCAAAGAGCGACGTGGCTGGCACACCACCGCGACAAGAATGTCTAAAGTACACAAAGTCAGTGAAATGAAAGAGTGCAGATCAGCAAAGTCTGGATGAAACAGAGAAAATGGGAAAGCCCCAAAAGATTTCTAATTCAAAAGACTTGGATTTCTTTTATAGCAATTCACTTTTCACACACAATGCACCACAGCAGCAAGGATACCCAGAGGTATTCCATGCATCCTGTCAATAAATATCTGGTGTTGGAACACCTTGTCATGCCTCGTTTGTACCACTTATTGCAATTAAGCACTATCTGCACTGGTCCAGTAGAAGAAGGAAGTAATGCCCCCGTGGAGTTTATTAAGGTCTGCTGGCTTTGCTGTCCGTGTGGCGGAGGTTGTGGGCCGTGGTAGGGTGGCCTGCAGGGTTCACGGTGCTACCAATGGAACCTTGGTTTGAAGCTTTCTGTTTCAAAAGGGTCCAATCAAATACGTAATCGTACTGGTGATTCAAGGTCCTAAAAAGAATTCGAAACAGCTGGCGGAGGTAAACATAGTTTGGAGCTTCTTCAAATCCCAACTGTCGGCAGTACTTCAGATACATTGCAAACTCAGCTGGAAATCCCTGGAGAGAAAAAAAGGCGATTGGATAAGAGACAGATTGCATTGATCAGTCCTAAGGATACTGAGAAACGAAATACTAAAATGAACAACTACCATGATTTAACATAGTTGGAAAAAGAAATGTGTACTTTGATTGAACCATAACTCATTGTTACTGTGAAAGCACACTTTAAGTATTGACTTTCTGACACTGAACAATGTCAAACTGTTACGGAAAAGTACAGTGAATTTTCAAATTAATTTGTAACACAACAAAATTTGACTATTTAATACAGATGATATGAATACTCAGTGACAAAACTAAAGCTGCGATCTTCTTTTACAACTATTCTTCTTTTCTCTCATGATCTCTAAAATTTGTCACTTTCCTACTATGTAAGTATTTGTAGCAGGCCCAAAAATTCGGACCTGAGAACCTAGTCCACAGTCGCTCGGGTAGCCCAAAACTTCTACTAGGCAAGTTAATTGTGAAGTCATGATACGACATTTTGCATTGCACATTAATGTAACATCATGTACCTTCCCTACATGCAGGGAAGTAGAGTATTCCTAGGCATATATGCTGTGTATTTTGGTAAAACTTTGGATCTGGTTAGCAATTTCAAAACAGGGTCATGACATCGTCCTTGGATACCTGGGTACCCGGTGCAAGTACTGTACTATATGACAGAACAAGATTGAAATAAAACTCAAATTGGAACTGCAAATACTTCCTGCTAGCCAAACCACCTTGCATGATTTCCATTCACCTATTGTAGGTGTGGAGTATAATGTAAAAACCCAATTATCAACAAACAAGTCACAGGAAATTTATGAAGGAAGGGAAAAATATGAAGGATGGATCAAATGATTGTAACATTAGTTGATTGCACAACAGTAAAATGTCAGTGACAATGACAATCAACTATAATTTGCATGCTGTGATATAAACCGTCTGCCATGATGGTCATGTGGAAACAATATTTTTGCCTGTTTTGTTTTTCATAGTTAATTTCTAATCACGAGACAGACTAATAATACAAACTGATCAAGTGTGCACTTTATACACTCAGCTGGTACGATCATGAGCAGGATTTAACAACACTATTTGTCCAAGGCATTTTTATTATCTGAAACAAGTCCTTAGTCTTGTCCATGAGAATTCTAAATTTCCAAGCTAATGCATACTCTTCCATAACGATGTGCAGCGTTTAAGAAATTATTAGTACAAAAATGTGCCAAACTAC
Organism: Stichopus horrens; assembly: GCA_009801055.1. Lineage (NCBI taxonomy): Eukaryota > Metazoa > Echinodermata > Holothuroidea > Aspidochirotida > Stichopodidae > Stichopus > Stichopus horrens. The sequence goes on from VJOZ01032737.1 coordinate 6,515, forward strand.
ATGGTGAACCATGCCATTATGTAATGACCTTGTCAATACTATCAGTGAATATATTGTGAATTATCTCTGACGCAACCAGATCACTGACAAATATATTGACTGTAAATAACCCAACAAACCTCTAAAGGAACTATGCTCGGATCTCATTAGCAGAGGTCTCCTATGACAACAGAACAACAAATTCTTCTGAATTCTTAACACCGTATTTATGCTAACAGATGCCCCAAGAGCATGAAATTTTCATAAGGAGGGTGGGGAGGAGGGAGTGATTAAAAGAGCAAAATTTTCATGTGCTTATTTCAGAATTTCATGCTTGACTATTCCAATAGGCAGCGATCTCACTCAATGTTCCTCACTGAAATTGAACTACCACTCCTGATCTGACAAAGAGAAGAAAACCTACAGATTAGCTGAACTGTATGCGGAGATATCTCAACAAAATTTCAGAGGAACATACTTTTGCAGGAGTGTATAGGACTTGATGAGATTTGATTGCAATGAGGACTCCTTCATTTTTATTTGATTCTTCTCTAATAAATTCAAAATTTCACTAAATGCAATGTGACAGCAACAACAAAAATCACAGGGGGCAATTATGTGACATAATGCGTTTAGAAAAGTAAATACCATAGTTACATCAAAAGTCAAGTTATGCACCAACAACAGATTTATGTTCACTGTTCGTAAAAGGACAACTATTACGATAAGCTGCAGACAGTTAACATGGAATCTACAGTATCATACACTTAACTGTATCACATAATACCTAGGTATAATAACTGCTACGACGAATTTCCGATGTTATAGAACCTTTTGCAATTTTGAGTCTTTGTTCTTTGTGAACTTGACAGTTTAAGTGAAGATCACGTTTTTGAACACGCCTGAGGAGGACAGATTTTATATATTTATAAAAACAAGCTCCAACTCAGACATTGCACATTGACAAAGGCTCTATAGACTGCTACCCTATACCATTACTGCCACCACACCCCACTCTATATTATTAGACTAACCTGCGATACAGAAGACTGCACACAGATAAAACCCCTACCAGTACTGTTGATCTTTTATGATTAGCCATAGGTGTGTGTCAGACAGAGCTTACTGTAAGTACTACAAGCTTAGGAATTATTGTTGTGGCTGGTAAAAAAGGTCATAATCACGTCTTTGGTCACATGTCAAAGTTTACTAGCCTGTCAATTTACTGGCACAAACAAAGCAGCCACTACTATGGTTCCATACTACTGAATTTATACCTTTTAATATGCAGATGGTGGAAGTCACTGTTTCCATTTGAGGGCTCAGTGAAATCCTTCAGTTTCTTTTACATTAAATTTATCAATGTACAGAAACATCAACCATTGCTGTATTTAAACACTTGCTGTAAATGTTTGCACATGAACCCACATACATACCACCAAATATCAAACCATGTAGATTTAGTTTCACTTTCTTTTTGTGAGCTCACTTGAAACTTTGATGGTGTTCTATTTATTGAGAACGAGTCGAACATCTAAAAATACATCAGCGTAGCTTTGGGGCAAAGACTGAAATCAATATTTTATTAGTCTACAAGACTTATATCAATGCTAGGCAAAGAGAAAACTGATTGTGACTTATGATGCGACGGTCCATTACGATTCATGAAACATGAATTATGCACAGGTAGAAATTGATATGTACATGGAAAAATATACCTGGAGATGAAATTTCACAACTCTCCTGGTTTGGACGTTTTGAGAGGCAAATGTATTCATCTCTGACACTACTGCACCTCTATTTATCATGCACAAGTTGACAGGTAACCTTTGACACCGTCCTGACACCCTCCCCTATATGCTACCTGGGATAGTGCTCACTACCCTAATAACCACTCAGAGAAAAAAAATACTGTCATAGAAAAAGAGATCTGAAGACGAGACTCACTTTACAGAGCATCTCCGGGGAAGTCGACATCTTCTTCTCGCTGATCTTTTCATATTTCTGTTTTTTGGTACACGCTTTCAAGCCCTGCCATGGCAGAGTGGATTTATTAAAGTACATTAACACATAGCCAAGGGATTCCAAATCGTCCCTTCGACTGAAAATGAAAAGAGAACACAGAAGGATTAGTCAGCCATGCCATTCACACTTTTTGAATATTCATGAAAAGCAAATGAAATATCTTCCTCCCCATTTCTCACAGTTGTACCAATGGCAGTAGCCCTGTGCAGCCAACAGGGTGATGCTGCACTACTATGTTATACGATTTGATTTGGTTTCCTCACTGTATATACACACAGAATTTATGAACATTGCACAGTACATAGAAACACTGTACTAATATGAGGTAAACTTTGAGTGGAGCTGCTCAAAAATTCATGAACTTAAAAATAAATATTCACACTGCAGCCACTTACTTGGGTTGCAAAGGTAATTTGAGACCAGGCTGTAATGTGATGCTGTCAAGCATGATGTTTGAACGGCAGTCAGAAAGTGATAGTCCAGAGTACAGTAGAACTTAGAATCGAATTGCTAAGGTGCTGCATATTCACTATTATAAACTTCATGCACAGTACAAAGGACACATCATACAATCTCTATGTGGAACATTAATGTACCATACCCTGTTGAGTTAGATCTATAGTAATCAATGGATAATACACAATAACATCATCAAATAACAATACCTTTCTACCAAATGTGAAACCCTGCTCAAACTATCCTCACTACTGACATCCCAGTTAAGTTTGACTTTAGATGGAAAATTGCAAAAACTGCCAGGGATTGTAATTATCCATATAAGGGTATTCAGAGTGTCAGGTACAAATTACCCAGCACTTTAAGTTTCTTACGAAGTTTTGAAGACAATAGATTGCACCATCCTTTAAAGTTACCTGTCTCTAATTGGTTTGAATACAGACTCCACACAAGATTCTAATGAATGCAATTACAAACATCTTTCACTTGTTTATCATGTATGAGCTATAAATTCAAAACAGACAACGGTGGCAAACATTCTGTGTAAATTTTGCCATTTTCCAAAAAAAATTCCTGTCTACTCAACACTACAGAAGAGGTGAATTGGTGACACAATTTCACGAGTTGATTGCAATTGGTTTAGTTTGCATAACATTCACACAAAATCAGGGACTTCTGTGGGCAGTGAATCCACATCAATCAAATCAGATTTTGTTACTAGCTTGCTAATAACACACCAGATACTAACAAAAGTTTAAGTTTGCCAACTGTAGATGATTAGGATAATTTTACTGAATCACTTATTTCTTGTCTTTACTTATTTTGTTTCATGGGTCCCTTTGTATAGGTACCTGTTACATGCACTATTCACTCACTATCAGGGAGGACACTGCCCTAAATATACATCTTGGCTGGATCGAGAGGGCCTTTGATATCTTTCACTGGAATAAATCTAAATTTGGAGTACTTCAATTTCCTAAGCTGCTGAAGAGTTATCCCTTCTGGAAATATGTCAGTGGTGACTTTCTTATGCTGCACTCTGTTCTCTACTTCCTATTAGTGTACAGTGGCTTCTCTCTGGCAAGGTATTAAGAAGATGACCTTCAGTGTGTACACAACTAAGTGTAAACAGTAAGTGTAAAACTGTCTTTCCATGAAGCCTTCAGTATGTAATTGCATACAGCAGGGTATTAACATATCAATCAAGGGAGGGCAACTACCCATCGAGGCAAAGACTGTGTATGAAAACTTTCAAAGGAATGAGAAAGAGATGTTTAACGTTTAACCTACACACTGCATTGCCAGCAGGGTTTGTGCATAATCAATGACATTCAATGAACCATTATCTTGGGAAGGGACTGAATGTCAACTTGTTATTCAAACTTATAAAATATGTATGGCAGATAAGCCGATCACTACAGGTGGTAATACAAGAGGATCAAACCAAGGTTAGAAACAACATTGGCAAAAACAAAGCAGTTTGGAGACACTTAGAAAAGATTCTAGTAAAAAATGAAAATGAAGAAGGGAAGGGAGATCAGCTATCATAATCCTATAATGACACTATTTGAGATCGAGAGTGCATACAACACCTTTGAAAAAAGATAGTGCTATCAATCTTTTGAATCAAATCTGAGCACGGATAATTCTGAGTTATCGCAGTACATTGAATGCACAGAAGGAATGAAGTAATGAAACAGACTACTTGTCAAAAGGAGTCGACTTATGACCTTCATTTCCATTGAAGTGGTTATCTATATTTATGAAATCCCTGACCATATTTTCTTCAAAGTGATTCACTTTTTTTGCTCTCGTTTCACATACTGATGTTCTCATTTCTGCAAGTGCTGCACAGCCCCTAGGATATGCATCACACTGTACCGACCATTCCTCTGAGAACAACAAATGATGTGACCTGTGTTTTGTGTTCAAGAGGAGGAAATAATGAGCAAATTATTTTCATTCCATTTTCAGGCACAACGAAGAAGTAGCATAGCAAAGAGAAGCAGAAAAAGAAGTAAAAGAAATAATGCATCTTTTACATGGCTTTAGGTTACCTTTGTTCAATGCCTGAATGGGCATTTATGCTTGCATATCTGGCAGTACCAGTGAGGTTTTTGTCATCTCTGAATGGTATGTGTTGTTTGGTCTTCTGGTCACGATACTTCTTGGCAAGACCAAAATCTATAATGAATATCTGAGGGACAAATGCAAATAATTTACGTAGTTACACAGAAAGTACTTTACAAAGTAACATTTATCTCTATGGATCAATTACATTAACCACTTAAGACATCACTTTCCCCACATACGTGATGAAAGGGGCAGTTCCATTAATAAACGAAGTTATTTCCATCACTAGTCAATAAATGAGTGAAAGATTTTCTGCGATTCTTGGAATGTTTGAAGATGGTATCTGGACCCACATTTCTTTGAAACTGCAAAGAGATATTGAGACTATTTCTCAAAGGATAGTCTTTTGAGTTTCTTGGATCAACACTGGAACACAAGAATCAGCAGAAGAACAGCAGGTGTACAGTACACACTCGTTCATTCATTCATCCATTCGGTCAGCTGTTGCCACTGAGCTCACTAACTACATACATATTTTACAGTAACCACAAATTCTTCATTATTAACATGCCATATGTCGCCATTCACGTACAATGTATGTGAATAAAGTTAGACTTGTATTACAATTTCACCTGATCAATATGCTGTCCATTTCCAATCACACATAATTCATATCACAAACTTCATCTTACAGCAATGCCTCTCATCATTCCAATACACAATTAAGGTGTAGGTATGTTACATGAGATTTATTTTCTATTTCTAATCAAACATATCTCATACAACCACATTTCTTAAATTACCTCATTTATTCATTCCAGTCATTCACTCATCCATTCATCCATACAAACATTCATTTATTACATTGACCAGTGTCTGTCCAAATACTTTCAAACAAAGCGCAAGCAAACACTTTAAATATGACCATAAGTACTGTACCTGGTTACAATGCTTTCCAATCCCCATCAAGAAATTATCTGGTTTGATATCTCTGTGAATAAAATTTCTGTTGTGTACATAGTCTATACGGCCCAGCATCTAACAAGTCAAAAGAGAAATAAAGGGATGACACTGATTAACTTCATTTAAATTCACTGATCAATACTAAAATACTTTTCATCCACTTGTTTGATATGTGGGAATTATATCAAAATGATATACTGTAACGTAGCTTAATCCTGGCATGAACAGTCCGATATCATGTAACCAAATAAACTGTACTATCTATGCCATGTCAACAGAGCAGCAGGTATTGTACTGTAGCTAATTCCTACTATCCTAGAATCAGCAACTTCACTTTGAATGAATGGCTGATAAATAATCTAAAGGAATGGCTTTTATCGAGAACAAAGTTAAAAATTTAACAGAGAGAGTCAAAGGAATGGAAAAGGGTATATTGAATTATCCACACTTTGCCTCTTCTGTAGGCCTGCAGCACATCTGGACCACTATAGGTCCACAGCACAGTACAAGCTCACAGTGCAGTCTTTACAATAAACAAGCAAGTATAGAGTATACACAATAATAGTAGATTGTGGTACTTGTCATTTGTACTATTCACATGGGAAGTAACACTGAACTGTTCTACACAGAGATGAATCAGTCTATATTCACCATCACAAAGCAAGCATATTGATTTGACTACTCCCACTGTATATTAGCAGTTTGAACAAAATAGATGCTAGTGAAACACTGTACAGAAACTGGCACGGTGTTCTTTATTTACTTTACAGTGGAACTGTATTGTAATCAGCCTTAATGAATTCGAAACGAATGTTTTACCTGATCAGCGAGCATTAGAACTGTTTTCAAACTAAATTTTCTGTCACAGAAGTTGAAAAGATCTTCTAGACTCGGACCAAGGAGATCCATGACCATAATATTGTGTTCGTTCTCTGTTCCATACCACCTGAGGTAAAGAAGATAAAATTTACATAAAAAACATGTTATAGGTATGAGTGCTGTGGGTTCATCAAACAGAATTTAATTTAGTGGTTTCTAACCCAGTAAAAAAGGTCATCGAAACCTCAAACATATAAACTGGGGTTTTTGAACAAGCTCTGTTGCATTACTACAGATTAGCAAAATATAGTACACAGTGTAAGACTGGGAATGATGGTGTAATGGTACTGAAGGTAAAGTACTATGATATGAGGCCACCAAACAATCTACTGTACGTACAAACCTTCTAAATTTACAAAACAAGCACAAACACATCATCATACAGAGTTTGCAAACTTCCATTGTGCAGTGGTGACAGAAATTGTTTAGTGATTTTGCAGCAGCTCTATGCCACTGAATAAGTACTGCAAACATGAAAACAGTTCTATGACATCTGTGTGCTGCCATTGAGGTAGAGNNTCAGCTATGGATTCACACCACGGTACATGGCTAGCCAAACAGCTATTGACAATGCACGTCACACTATTTGGAGGCAATGTAGAAGGCACATGTCAGGAACAAGGGCAGTGTTTATGCACAATGTTTTTTAAGTGTGAACTATATGACTGTAATGAACATTAAAATGATAAGTCTCTGTGCCAGTACTAAGATGCAGACGTTGCTGTCTTGTGAAAAATTCAGTCCAATTATTTGAACAACCAGAAGGAACCACTAACATTGTAGTAACATGACACAAGTTCAACTTAATGCCACACAATCTGTAGGTGAAGAGGCATTTTGCAAGATTTATTAAATGGCCCATATGGACCCTTGGACCCAAAACCTTGAA
>VJOZ01032769.1:1272-11287 GCA_009801055.1 Stichopus horrens
GAAAACGTGTCCGCGCCAATGTGTATGGGTGTGTGCGTCCGGACCAGTCCAAATTATGTTTTTTCCAGAATACTTTGAAAAGTACATGAGCGATTAAGTTTAAACTTGGTAAGGTTGTGCATGATGCCAATATGTCCAAGATGTATTGGTTGCATGGTAAAGAGAGTGAAATTTGCTGATTTTTTTAGGAACAAACCAATTCTGCCGAAAAATCTGTATTTCTAGCATATTTTGAGAGCTAATCAAACATATATGCAAAATTTTGGAAGGCCGTCCCTTTGAAGACAATAATGAAGACACACTTTATCACTCTAATAGTAAACTGGTGAAATTGTACGATTGTTTTGTAAAAAACGTAGAGCCAGCATCCGGGTCAATAGACACNNCCAAAACATCTTTAGCAGAACTGGCCCCTGTGGATAATGTCTTTCAACATCCCTGCCAATTATAAGAACATTATTTTTAAGTCAAACAATAATTTTAGCAGAACCAGGTCCTGCACAGGTAAATAGGAGACTAATGTGCAAATAACCCATAGAGGGATGCTCTTATATCCTGCCTAAGCCTAACCTACATTGAATAACTCAATGTTTTAATTGTGTTAACTGTTATGTAGAGTAACATGCACAGATACTTTTGAGCCGTGATTGTTACCGTTACTTGAGCCTAGTGGCATCAGGCTATAGGCTTTAGCTTGCTACCTTACAGTAGATATCAGTATTAGAATATTATGTTCGGTTTTTCTGCTTACCACCATTTTATGCTTGAAGAATATTTGGCTCTAATTTACGATCAGTGCCCGGAACTGGACTGAGATGTGGTCCCAGTAAACTAATACAAATCCCTATGTGCAGGCTCTGTGTTGAAATCAAGGAATGTTGGCGATGAGATACGCAACTCCTTGGATTGCCCTCTTGCTTAATAAGTTGAGATTAAACAGCAATACAAGGGATATTCGATTCCGATTAGTTGATTTGTTATGACACAACAGACGCCCCATAATGCACAAAATATATAACCTTTAAATTTGTTTAAAAATCCATAACTTCGGAACAGAACGCACAATTGAAATATGGTTTCAAGACTTAACAGAGAATTGTTTTTATTTTCCACTTGTAAATCGCTTTAATTTATCACTGCACTTTTTTATCTCAGCAACAGATACTGTTGATAGATGAGTCCAAACTTGTTACGTATTATTATAGTTAGTTGCATTTTGTATGTATGTTCCACTATTGGTGCTTTAATTCTGTGACCAATGTTATGGATCACAATAGGACAAAGAGGATGTCGTAAATAGAATTGAAGACGACCGGAATGTATTTTATGATTACGTTGATGTAAATGGAGACGATCTCAATCTGATTCGATGATGACGTGAAGACGACACACAATTATAAGATGATGTAGCAAATTGATGTGATGTCATATGATGAATTCTAAGCCTGTTCAATAACGATGGCGTTATTACATTTTGCAAACGGCACAATTACAGTCATGACGTAACCATCAGGCGTTCAATCAACCTAATGTTGGTGCTCTTCCATTTGACAACTAATCGACTACATCCAACGCGCTAAATCATATGACGAAGTAAGTTGGTACAGCTTTTTCCGATTTTGATGAAATTATTCAATTTGTTGTAATGCGGTTGGGCGCTTCAATACCTGGCTAAGTATGCCTGCCATTTAGATGGTCCTACATGGATGGTTGTCGAAACCCTCTTACAAAGTGTTTTTTCCTCAATCACACGCATTACAGACATTTCACATGAGGATTTTCTATTCTTATGACGTAGAATTATAGATATAAGAAGCTATATTGACCATAAAGTGAAAAGGCATTCACTTCATCTCAATAAAACAGATAAAAAAACGATTCAAATTTGATTCAAGAAACCTATAAAAAGGAAAGTACATGGAGTTTAATATTACAAAAGAATAAGAATAATACATAAAACAAACAAAATTCACTTATTTCCATTGATTGGCAAGATGGATGTCCCGGCGAGGCAAGCAACAACGCCTGCGTCTCTCAAACCTGCATCATATAACATTAGGTCTGTTTGTCATATAGGATAAAAAATTTAAGTATTTTTTAATAGTAGTCGCCTCATATTTTCAAATATCGTAAATAATTTGTGTACAAAAGGTAACAAAACATGTTTACAACGCATCCCAAATTACTAAATAAAGGAATATATTCTATTACTGTCTGCGAAGGTAAGGTATGAACTCTTAATTTATTTTAGTATATTCCATTACGTCTATTTTGCCTATTTGTCTATTTGATGACTAATAACTTAAGCATCAATTATTACATTCAAATTATAACGACTCGCACTAATTCATTTTTTCTTGCACGCAGAATTATCCGAGGTTATCAAAATGCTTCAAAAGTCAACAATTCCTCATTCAGCATATAAATATACAAACACCAAAACAACTTCAGTCATGTATAGGCAAGGTGGATTACGACGCCTAACCACATTTCTGGTTGAGGGGGCATTTCGCAAAGGCAACGATGGGGAACCCGTGAGAGGAAAAAAGTCATATTTTAGATAACATGTAACAAACACCATGTAAGTGTATATACAATTCATTCAATATACGACTACCACCAGAATTTGGACCTCACTTCTCCCTTTTCGGGTAATTTGTAATTTTGTTGGTGTATAGATGGGAAGGGGAACGTGTCATAGTTATTCGGTCCGTTAACTAAGAGCGCATTAACGTATTTTTTTATCGAATTCCGCCTCGGTTAGAAATTTCTTTCTTCCGAAATACAATGTTTTAGACATAAAACATTAAAGAAATGTGAAGAAGAAAAGTAAGTGTAAAATCACTCACAGTTTCTGAGAAAATAAGACTTTGCCTTATAAACTTAAAATTCTTTAACTTGATAATTGCACATTCGTAACGTCAAGCGAAAAATCACTCTTTAAAGGAAATTAGTGATGACTTTTGATTTGGAGCGAAATTCCACTCACAAAATTATTCTCAGCATTTTAGATGGCAAATGCGGTTTAAATTTTTGGTTGTCCCTAAATTAATTCTTCGCAGTTTTGAGAGTAAATTTGAGCCAGAAATACATGACAGTGTGTCTAATGATCAAGAATGGATCAGAGAACAAAGCATAGGTAAAAGTTTGAACCCCATGCACGCACTTGAATTTATTGACCGTTGTACTTACCATGACATAATTCAACTTGAAATTTATGTACAGAAATAGGAACATTGTAAACAAGAGAGCAAGAGAGAAGAGAAAATCAAAATTGTAATGTTTTGGAATGAACAAAAATTACCATTAAAGTGATAAACCTTCAGAACGAAAGAGCCTAAAAGAAACAAATCACAAATATCATTGAAAGACAGGTCCCTGTTTAACTGCACTCACTTCCAAGGACACACAACAGCACCCAAAAATCACGTACTACTGTATGTGTATACTGTTGACTGACTTAAGGAAGTGTTAAATTTGAGCGGATGAGGAGTAGTTGATTAGACACAGAACATTTGGCATAAGTTACAATTCCTTCATGTTAGTCCACACGAAATGACTTAAATTTGAATATTTATTCCAATCATTTATTTATCACAGTTTTCATTGACATCACAACATTAGATTTAATTCAATTCTTACTTTATACCTATTATTTTAGGTCAAAGTCTACGTTACTTTAATTGCTTATGTTTTTAAGTCTTATACGTGTAAATGTAGCACTAACGTATTACGTAGATTGAAAATTTTACACATAATTACACATCATAAGTCGCTATATATGATGAAACGTGCCTTAGAATTAAGCACGAAAGTTAAATCATAATCATCACCATCCTGGTCATCATCACCACCTTCACTCATCTTCATCATCATCATCTTTTTCATCATCATTTTTTTATCATCATCAGCATCATCATCATCATTATCATCATATTCATCATCATCATCATCATCATCATCATTATCATACCTCTTTGTCACCATCACCATCATCTGCACTGTTCGTCATGGTCATCATCTTCTCATCTTCACTGTTGCATTATAATTGCCAGTATCATCATCTTCTTCATTGTCCTCACCATTGTCGTAATTATTACAATTATCTTTGTCATCACCACCATCGTCAACACCATCATTGTGATAATTATGTTTCACAATACTAACATCCGTCGTTTTTTAAATCCATTCTCATTCACACGCTTTCCATGCTTAATTAAATTGAAAATCCGAGGTATCTAATGACTGTATGCAATAAAATAACGGATCAAAAATCAGTCAGACAAAACTATCATTTTATTTACAATGTACAAAAAGAAATATCCAATTTTGTGATCAGATCACCATCCACAATTCTTCGTTGTTTTAGGTTTGTCTTTCTTCAGTATAATCTATATTGATAATTCATCAGTTAAACTTGTAGAGGGTTTTTTCCCCTCATAATCACTATGCTTTAATATGCCTCATTCTTACATTATTAATGTATACTACTCCATGATGGTACCTTCATTTTAACATTATCCTCTGTTGACATGTAATAAGGAAAACGAAAATCAATACTTCACTGACACCAACAGGAGGGGAAGGGATTCTTCCTCGGAGAGACCAATATACCACTTCGACAACCGTGGCAATGTCAAATTTCTGTATACATGATAAATTTAAATGTACAATCGGACAAACTTATACATAAAACAAAACCAGAAATAACAGTAACGATCGTAAATCATACGAGATTTTAAAGAGGAGGGCATTTAAGTAGATATAATCTTTTGTTTCCCATGAGCCCCATGCAGCCTCCTCGCATGAAGTTTGTCAACTTAGTATTTTCCCTTTGAACTCTCAAGCAGCAACGTTCACTGTAGAATGGGCAAGACACGTTATAATAACAGTTGCACTAGAATCGGCAAAGTGAGGGTAAAGTAATAGGTGCACTAGACCAGTGAAAAGTGAGATCATATCAATAAAAGTTGCACTAGGCTCGGCATAAGCGGATATTAATCACAGGTGCACTAGACCCGTCATAAGCGAGGTGATGTTAATGAAAGGTGCACTAGACATTTGGTGCACTTTGACCTCATAAGTGGGGTCAAATGAAACTAGATAAACTAGATAAATTAAACTAAATTAAACATATAAACTAGATCTGGCCCAGATAGTCATCACAAAATACACTTAACGTGCTAAAATCATGTCTCGACAAGACCTTTTATGCATGATAGAACATGACGTGATATTCAGATATAGCTGAGTCCAACCATAACGGGTAAGGTATTTTGCCACGTTGAACTTATCTGTCCATGAAAGTGTTAACTTTACTTTTCACGCAGTATTCAGCTTGATTTAATTTCTTTGTCGCTAACGGTTGGGTTTAAATCTTCTCATCAGTGATCTGGCTATGGCATAACATGATCTCGATTCTTCACAGTTGGAGAATGATCTTTCATTCGTGGTATAATGAGGCTACCAATCCGTTCACAACTATGTATGACTTCTGTAATCACCTGCTTTCATTTCAATGGGTGACATCTACACTGCTCCATTGTCCTGATAAATGAGGAAAGACACCTAATTCATTATTTCAAATATAGTGTCTTCGTAGAGCAATCAAAATGTCTGCGGTATTCTTGCTTATATTGTCATTGTCAAAGAACAGACATTGTAAGAATACGATCGTCAGTGGGGGCCATAATAAACTTGATAGCTACCTAGTATCGTGATACTCGTTTGTGCTATATAGAAGCATGCCTTGTATACTAATCACAGTCCACATTTATCTTCAGTATGACAGTTAAATTAACGTGTTTTGTTCGTTTAATGTTTAGAAATGTCTTATACAAGAAACAAGTAACAAGAGTGGCGTGATGTGACCTAAGTTTATGAAGTCATCCATCTTACAAATAGTGCATCAATCAAGTACACGAGAGTAACACATACACTTTGTCAAGTAAATCCCTAAAAATGGAAAGAACGAGCGTAAACGTCAAAATAACCGCATAAAAAGGCACAATGATCTATCTAATATTAATTTTATTTAGAAGTTTTGGAAAATAAATTACGTAGCAAACTGAAATTAAGTTCAACGTAGAGAGTCCATTTTACGCATGATGAAACATGTAGTCCTCCCACTATTCTTGATACACTAAGTTATTACTCAGTCTTACTTTCATGACTAACATGGGCTCATGTTAGCACACTCACCCCTGCAATATAGTCATTGTCTCCTGCAGTCCTGGACATATCTTGTAAGTGCTACTCGAACAAGAGGGAAAATGTAAAATAAATTCATAACAACAAAGACATTAATGATAATGACAATGAAAAATGACTCAGCTAGACTCATTAAAGTATTAATAATTGATCATCAATCATGATTTATTAATATTCATCATATATTAATCATTCATCAATCATGGTCTCAAAACAGTTTAATCATATTTTGTTGTATTTTTGTTTAACTGATGGGTAAATATAATATTTAATTGTATTATTTTAAACACAAAATACCAGCAACGTTATACACGATGAAAACTGGAATCGCAAATTGTATTTTAAGAGGATGTGAACGTTTAGAGAGATGCTGGTTGTCTTTCATTTATTTCTCTGCCGGGTCATCAAATAATAAGATTCATGCTTAGCAGAGACTTTAACATAGAGTAGCATATTGGCTACCCTTGTGCGCTTCAATTACACTTTGACTGTGGTGTGCTTTCATCAGTAATTTTGTATGTCTTTTAAGCAAAGAAATTTGGAAAAGCCGTGTGATGTGGATTAGAAATGAGCGAGATTATTTGATTGCGTAACAATATACCATGCATGCAATCATATACCCTGTATGCTACCATATGTGTACTATAATACAATACGTGCAACAATATACAAGTGTGCTACGATATGTACTGCCACATAGGGGTATCAAGTGTGTCATTCAAAGGCATTATTCCATATGAATGAGTCGTTGCAAATTTAATGACTAAATTGCGCCTACTACTCACCACTTGGTTGGGAAGTCTTCGAAATGAACCATATCTAATTCTCCATGCTATTATTGCTATGGCAATAACCAGGATCATCAGAAGAACTAGAATCAGTATTAGTACCAAGATCTTCACAGGTGTACGGCTAGAACGGCTTGCACTGAAATAAGAAACAATGCAAGGAACATGAAGTAATTCAATGAAAACATGAGTTATGGTAACCATCATTTTACTATTACTATCAACTATGTGGGAGAAGAGAGAGACAGTTGAGGGAAATACTTGACATATACTTCACAGTGTAAGTCATGATAATAAACCATTGAATTACACCCTAGAAAGATTTCAAGTAAAAGCACTGATTGACCAGACAGTATTTGACCAAATAGTTTCTAAATCATACTAGGAAAAGAAAAGATATGACCGATCGATAGTCATCAGGCCAGATCAACTTTTGCCAAAGTAATGGTTGTTAAATAAGTTTCTGTTACTTTACTTACAGTTAAGAGTCGTTCACATCATTGTTTGAAAAAAGTCAATACAAGTTTAGAAAAGGAAGGACGAGGGGCAACTATAGTGAGAGATAAACAATACCAGGATACATAATTATGTTACAGTCAACTCAGTGTGAGATTGGGGAATGTAAATTCAGTTGTTGCCAATAACAAACTATATGATGATTCAACAGTCTGACATATACATGGAAGAAACTTCCTTTTGATTCCCCTAATCCCCCACCCCCGACCTCCTAGTACCACACCTTTCAGGTTATTCAGCAAGCTTACCTTAACCTACAAATCCCACCAGAGTCTTCGTAGCTATCTGGACATTTTGCAAGACATGCGCCGTCTAAAGACACGTGTTCACACTTCTCACACCCTTTGTTGGTGTCGTTGGTACATCCACCGACGCACTCCTGGTCACAGGATTGACAAATATTATGTTCACTGGCGAAGTTATCTTTAGGACAGCTTTCCAAGCAAGTATTTGAGTTCGACATTACAAACGGTAACTTCATGGGACATTCGCTCACACACTTTTTCTGAAGAAAATAAGGAAAAGAGGAAAATAAAACAACAGAGATAAAGTCAAATGATATGTTTCCTTGTCTGACTATGAACCGATTTGTGGCACTAAGTGGGTGAGGGATGGGGTAAATTAGGGTAACATAATAGTTGAAACGACTCTTAATTGTTTTTGCGTAACCGTAGGTGCCGTGGGTACAGTTTGTGCGTGCTTTCATGTGTGTGCGAAGTTAATTGAAACTTAAAACTTATAATTTTATAGAGTAATCAGATGATAAATCAATTAATAATGTTAAACTTCTTAGGGTAACAGGAAGAGTACTTCCTGATCTCTTACTTCCCACGTTCATATTTCTACGGCCGATCTACTTCTCGAAAAGCTCATGTCACATGTAATGGCTACCTCTTACCTAATGGTAAGCCCATTCCTTCCATGAATAAGCTTAGATAACCCACTAATTTAACAACATCAAAAAATGTACTATATCCAGCACTATTTTGTTAACAATGAACGTAATAATCTGACCCCACCATTTTAACGATAAATATAAACACTTACATAAATGTAATAACTTTGAACCATTATAATAATGTGACTCCACCCACTTTGGCCCGTGCTTAAATCAGGGCCTTTTTACGTACTGACGAAGTATCATCAAGGTGAGCGATAACTACCTTATATAATATACATGGCGGCTCTTTAGCAGTTCCTCTTATGCAGTCTTAATGTTCAATATATATACTCAAGTTACACCCAGTTACGCCCGGTTACCACTTGGTTGTTAACACCCTGTTTTAGCTCTCAATTACCTGTAACCCTTTAAACTTCCAACAAGGCAAGATGCTTTGGTCGCAAGCAATTTATGGGGATTTTAACAATAATTACCTTTATGGTTAAAAATTATTACATTAATAGTTTAATAGTTCATCAGTTATTTTATTTATGATTAAAGTTATTATACTCATGGTGACAAATTAATTCTATTATGGTAAGAATTAATTTTATGGAAATTCCTCCCTATAACCTGACGAATTTACCTCATCACTCCTTTTCGTTAGGTCACCGATCATATGTTGACGTTTGTGTTGAAGTTTGTAACAGAGAAGAAGAAAGAAGTTGATATGCTTACCTTGTTGTCGGCGAGGGGTACTTCGAACATCTCACATTTTGTACAGTCGGTTTCAGTACCATTAGTACAACGACGACACAATGAATGACAGGCTTTACAGACCTGAAAAGGAAATTCAAGGGAAGTTTTCAAAAGGAATTTGATTTTCCGCGAAGCAAACCTCAGCTGTTCCTGGTTTTCTTGGTATAATTTATTCATCTTTGAATATGGTTCTGACAAATAACTGTGACATACTACTCCAACAGTTGCTTTCATTAAGTCCCCAGAAGTCTGCTTTCATACCTTCCTAATAGTCTGTTGTCATACCGTCCATCTGTTTTCATACCGTCCAACAGTCGTATTCATACCTTGCCACTGCGTGCTTTAAAATCGTCCCAATAGTCTGCATTCATACCGTCCCAATTGCCTGCTTGCAATCGTACCGATGTTCGGCCCTCATCTTGTCCAAACAGCTGAACAGTCTGCTTTCATATTGCCCCAAAGTCTGCTTTAATAGCGTCCAAATAGCCTGCTTTCGTGTCGTCCCATCAATTTCCTTCCTTTGCACCATGATTAGGCGATTAAGAAGGGCAAAAATGATGCGTTTTAGGCAAAGGAAACGGGGATGTCGCATCCCTTTAGACCTCTCCTTATGCAACGTATCTATGGACTGAGTGATTTGGAACCCGGGCTTAAGTCCTAGGATAAGCCCACCTTACGGCAGTCAAGAATAGGGACGATGAGTGGATTTTGCCTCTTCACAAGAAAAACCTGGCCACGCACCTGTGCCGTAGGAGTTACTGAGCGGATCAGTCCAACCAGATGGTGCAAATACATGTTTACAATCCAAATCGGTTTTATGGGTATGATCTGATACTGGAAGTATGTGTGTGTGTGTGTATGT
>VJOZ01032784.1:0-12634 GCA_009801055.1 Stichopus horrens
TTCTGTACAGTTGTTTATTTCTGAAGTGATTCTGGTGTGCGTTTTTACGTCATTGTTGATTCACAATGTATTAGTTCCACAGAATACCAAAACACAAGCCAATAAAGTGTAAGCACTTTGGAAAAAAATGTTTGTTTTGTGTATATTATTCTTTTGTTGCCTGATGGATTAATATCATAGGTAATTATTTCTTTATCTTTAAACTTAATACTTTTAGTAAGCAGTCAACTCTGTTAGCAACCTTAAATGTACATTCATCAGTTATTAACCAAACATTGACAATATTAATTTGTAAGTAACTTGGAATTTACAAATTATTCCAACATTTTCATACATTTGTTACTGTAATACTTTGTAAAAGCGAATCTGAATTTCAAAGACTGTCCAAGGTTTAATATGTGAGTAACCCCTCCCCCTGATCACACACAGTCAAAATATTTGCATTATTCCCCAAGATGGCTTTCATGTGTTGGTAGTGTTTCCACAAAGTTTTGAGCAAGAACTGATTGGCCAGAATTTTATCGGCAAGTTGAGAAATTGTCACTGCAGGGAGGTTAAAATCACAGGTAAGTCATGTAATACATGTTATCATAGGAGCACAGTGAGTGGTATGAGGTAGCGTAAGCTTCAAAAGGAAGTTCTAGTTTTAGCTACTTAAGCTAAGGACGCTAATCTGCTAATTGCAGTTTCAAGTAAACCTTGTGGACCGAATCATCACCATCTCTTCAATCTGTTCACAATTGTTCAAAATGCTTCTTCTCCGTCATGCTTTCATGCATTTATATGAATCTTGGACACAATGTTCCATAGGTGGTGGACTATTTGGGGGTGTTAAAAAAGTTTTAGTCCAAGGTCCTATGTGGGCCCTATGGCCCATGTTATGAAATTCTGCAAAATGCTTCTGCAGATTCTCTTGTTCAATGTTGATGGTTTGTCACAACAATACTTTATTAGTGGCACCTTCAGAGTGTTCAGGGATTTTAATTCCAAGGCTCCATGTGAGCCTTTTGGCCCATTTTATGAAATTGTGTTCTAAATGCTACTTTTTGTACATCCTTTGATGTATTTGTATGTAACGTGGACACAATGCTCCCTGAGTGGTAGGCAAATTTGGTGTATTCAAAACTGCTTGGTCGAAGGTCCAATGTGGACCATATGGCCCATTTTATGAGATTCTGCAAATATTTCTCCTATTACAGATTCTGTTGTACAGTATTGATGGTTTGTCATAATGATGCTCTTTTAGTGGTCTATCTTTGGGTGTACAGGAATTTGTAGTCTATGGTTCCATGTGGACCCTACGGCCCATTTTATCAAATCCTGTGCCCATCTCAATGTCATACACCATCTCATATAACCTCATCGTCCGTGAATGACATTTGAGCAATTGGTCAGATTGTGTTCTTTCTGAAATCCAATCTAGTCTGAGGTACAGTAGGTCTACACATTAAGGGAGCACTTTAAGCTAGTCAGTTTTCCCAAATCTGTCAAGTTTCAAACGAACACTAATGAACTTGTAATTAACAATTTTCATTGGTTTTGGATAATTTGCAACCATTGCTCCACTTTTGTACTAATTCATATGCCCACTGCTAGTACAAACCAAGAAGAAAATGTACAAAAAAATGGCAGTTTCATAATAATTGGATAACTTGAATAATGATGCAATTATAAGCATTGTAATATTGTGGTACCCCTTAAATGTATCACAAAGTAATTGACAAAGATCTAACGTCTGCACTGTTTGTGCTCTAGTTTATGATATTCTGCAAATTATGCAGTCTTAGAGATTCTCTTGTACATTCAATGTTGGTGCTTCAATATAATGATACTGCTGGTGGTTCCTAAGTCATGATATTGACATAATACTGATCAGGGTGTTCAAGTATGAACCTCTGCACCATTGGTGCTCTAGTTCTATTTATAAAATGTGGAAAATTTGTACTGCAACAAAGGTTAAATGTATGAAGTATTTTTTGTGATGCTGTTGATTACCAGCACTGCAGCATTAAGCAAGGTTCTATTCTGCAAAATTAAGCAATAAACATGGGGGGCCCACCAATCCTCATATGATATCATACATGTTTATTCCTTCTCGAGAGGTACCTACCCTAACCATGATTTATGGTGTATCTGGCTATCACGTCATGTTCTATCATGTACAAAGGGTCTTCTGGAGACATGACTTTAGCACATTATGTACGTTCTGGAGGACTAAGTGTGAGAAATAGAGAACTAGGTGTGGATGAAACTTTTGCAGATGCAATTAATTGATGAGCCTGAATGGTTTAACAATGATTCAAGCTATTTTATCTGTTTGCCATGTTGGTATATTCTTAATGCCCTATTTCCCTTTTAAAGTTTGGAATCACAAACAATGTGAATATGGGGTGCTGAATAAGTGTGCAGTCATACATGAGCAAAGTTTGGCAAAATCTACATTTGTAAGAAGAGTGAAACTTGCCCAAGCTAAGGACATATTTATCATCAAAAACATTAAAAATCCACTAGCTCAAACAATTAAATTCCTTTTCAATTTATTCTGAAGAAAACAAAATCACTTTTTGTACAAAAACGAAATGTGAATAATAATGAACTCGTTAGCTTCATAGAAATATTAAATGCACATATGTTTCAAAGTTTCTGTCTGCTGGAATATTACAATAATGGCCAAATATACTTTATAAAAGTATCATATACCATTGAGAGATTGTTATGTCACATGATGCAGGACTGGACTCACTTTACATATGGGTCTTTAGAGATGATGGTTTCATGTACCGGTAATGTGATGTGCTATCGGCTGAGAGGTGGGGGGGAGGAACGTGTGGGTGCAAAAAGACCAATAGTAAGGCAGTTATTTAAAACCTGAGCGAAACCTTACACACTGTACTCTTAGAGTGACTAATGCCAGAAAACTTGAAAATAAAAAAAAAATACTCAGGGAACCTGGCATTCATGGTGAAGTTGATCTGTCCTACAATGTACATAATCATCAGGATTACAGAAATACACTGACTGCAAATCAGACAGACAGACAGACAAACTATGTTTGGAAGATGATGGGTCGATGTTTTGAGATACTTCCTTTAACAAACTAAGGAGATATCTGTACAACTATGCAACAATGGAAATGTTAAAGGTAATTACAGTACAACATAAAAGAGGTTTACTTAGTATATTGTGTATTAGATCTCATCTTGTAGCAGAGCAACAGTTGGATACTATTCTCCATTGCTTGGCTGTGATTTTGATGCCTTCAGTGCCCTTACCAAAGTTAACCCCATCTTCTCCTATTACCAATTCTAACACCGTAGAACGCTCTTGTTGCATTCATTTATACAGGACCAGTGAGTTCCCATTGGTACGGCATGTTTTCTTCCCACTTACAATCAGCACATTTATACTTTCAACATGACTGGAATGAAAACAAGGTAGATACATCGGCCTGCCAGCAAGTGATAACCTTGAGTCAAGGCTTAAGTCAAACTATTCAACAGCTCAGACTTCAGCAAATGCTCTCTTTTAGAGATACTACAGTTATCAAGGACTACAACTGTCATAATCAAGTCAGAATGAATCATAACATGGCTACTATGTTGACATCAGGTCTATCTGAAAATATACCATGAGTAGTACTTACAGATGTCAGAAATGACCCACAACATGGTTGGTTACGACTACGTCGACATCAGGTGTAACTAAAAAGATACCATGGCTGACTATACCTGTCTGAACCAGGTCAGTATTGAACCATAACATGGTTGGCTACAACTGTCACACAATCATGTCAGAAATTTTTTTGAGTGATATGTATGGTACATACACTCCAAAATACTGGAGGGCAGAATCAGCTGCCTCACACATCACATTACAGTCATGGATTTATTTTGAATGCAGCTGCGACCAACTCTGTCGGCATTCTCCACGTCACAACGAATAAAGAGAAAACTTATCCTGTACAATTTTATTCTGACATCTACACTTTGAGTGCAACACAGTAAAAATTATTGATCTCATCGCCTCTTCTTCTTGCTCTTGGGGGCACTGGCTGATTCTTTCACCCGCCTCTTCTTTCCACTCAAGGTGTCGTCTGCTTCGTTTTCGTAGTTGTGTCTTCGGTCCGCTGTTGCAATGAAGAGAAGCATTGATAGTTTCTGATGGAATTGTGGGCCAGTAAAGAGCAAACTCTGGTAGAGTATACCTCCTCACACAAATGTTTGAAATCAATATGTCAAAAGATATACAAATATACAACCCCCTAACAAGCGTTGGGTACATAAAAATGCTGACCTCTAATGGAGAAATTTTTTTACAAGAGATGCGGTGATGTCAGTCAGGTTTTGATAAACTGCATTTTGATTCTGTTCCAACACCATCATACCATAACAAATGGAAGTACTACAGAGATGAGGTTATGCAAGCCATGCTGAAGTTACAAATTCAGCTATTTATACAGTCTCACAGATGACACCTAATATGTAAACTACATCAACATGAAACAAACAAAATTAAATATCAGTAATCCAGCTTGAGAAGCAAAACCTTCCGAAACTGTAACAAGTAAACAATACTTTCATGGGTAACTTTTGTTCACAATTATTTTGCTATTCATTTCCAAAGTTGTGTAAGAGGTACATTTTATCTGGTGTTATTGTCATACAATGGAAGTGTCATCACAGTTTTCATTGTTGAATAAACAGACGGTGATAGACCACTTCAAGGATTCTTCACAATTCTAGATAGAGTCAGTGATTTCAAATCTTCTTCAACCCTGCAAGCACATCACTGAGCCTCTACCACTCAATAAACAAAACCTCTGTTCATCTGACTTCTCGCAACATACCCCCCGGCTCCATGAGCCCCACCTTTCGTATCTTGACACTGAAAATAAAAAACATTGTTGTATTACCTGCAGCAGCTTCCTTCTCCAGTTCATCCCAGTCCTTGCCGCTCTCTTCGCTGCTGCCTTCTTCTTCTCCTAAAAAAAAAAGACAAATAATCACAATTCTTCAAATCCAGCAATTTATATGGAATTTCAACCTTACATATCCCTGTTGATTCTGAGATGCTTTGCCCAAAAGTATGGCCACTTCCATGTCTCTCAGGGGGATAACAGAAATTGTTAATTTCTTCTTTGTCTGTAAATTTAGTTTTGTAGGACTCCAGATTTGCAACGTAACATCTCTAGTATGGTGCAAATCTTTTAATGCATGTTAAGTCATCTCTGTACGATCAATTATGAAGTAAATGTGTGAAAATTCCTACAAGGTATCAAAAATTTGGGAAGATTTTCTAACAGTTATATATTTTTATGGGTACCTCACAACAACACATTAGCAGAGAAACTTTACTGTGAGACAGACACAGTTGGCAATATCACAGAAAGGTTCAATTTTAGTCACTTTTCATTATATACTGCATTGTGGTCAGGTATTTTTCATTATAAAAACTTTGTCAGCCAACTCTGATTCATGTGGAATCCACCACAAATTGCTCAGGGCCCTCCACATAATCTTTTACAATCTGCTCATTCCAAAGATCCGTCTTAGGCCCTCGAGGGCCATAAATCAAGGAATGCCATTTTGGTACTCATGGCTACCACTCACTGCGTATTATTACCATGCTCCAAACTCTAAAAGTTGAACAATAAGCAGCAAGGACACAGGTTCCATTTTTCAAGACTTTGGAATGATTCGACCAGGATCCAAGAGTGTCCTCCTGAGAGGTGGATGATCTACCACTAACTCAAACAGTAGATAGAATTGACGGGGCTGGTAGTATTTTGTTACCTGAAAAGTCTTCCTCTGACTCTGCTGAAGCATCCTCAGAGCTGTAATCATCTTCCGAGTCATCCTCGTCGCCAAACGCTGAGCCAGAATCAGAAGGACGGTAGTCTTCTTCTTCCTCGTCTTCGTCATCCTCGTCCTCTTTCTGAATAAGAAATAGAGGACACAGAGACTCCAGATAGATGTCGGGGAGAAGACATCAGAAACATTTTCCTGTTTGGTGTCACTTATGGAACCCTGCGATATTGCTGACCACTGTTGTTCATTGATGCCAGGTATATGTAGAACCACAGAATTGATGTTGTTCATTACTGTCACAGATTTATAGCACCATATTCTGACTGATGTTCATGGTTGCCATGTACATGTTACACCACATCATCAATGTTGTTCATTGCTGGCAGGTATGTGGAGCACCATGATATCGATGTTGTTCAGTGTTGTTGGGTATTTGAAGCACCATGCTATCAATGTCATTCATTGGTGTCTGGTGTATGTAGCAACCTAATTGTTATTCACTGTTAATGGGTATAGAGGTCATTCACCCACATCACCTCACTGCATGTGTCTCTACTTTGACAAACATTTGTCATCGTACAAGAATTGTAACTAAGGTCGTGACATGTGCACGTATTGATAATAGACCTGTGCAGGAGCAGGGCCAGCCAGAATGTAAAATGCAAACCAAATGATGTCACATGAATGACCTCAATGTGGACCACTGTATTATCAATGTTGTTCATTAATACTGGGTTATCACTGTTGTTCATTATTACTGGGTTATCACTGTTGTTCATTAATACTGGGTTATCACTGTTGTTCATTAATACTGGGTTATCACTGTTGTTCATTAATACTAGGTCTTTGTGGCACCACAATACAGTAAGCTGTGTGTATCATGTTAATCTGAATCCGATTTGAGTTGAAACTTTTTCTGTCTTGTTAATAAATGCTGTTACCATTGTATAAGTGAGTATATGTGTAAGTACACTTTCCAAAACAACCAATCCAAAGCCTTCATTAACATGTTTGTCTCTTAGATGGAGCTCACATAACAGCAAGCCAAATGGATGAACAGCAAGAGAAGTCGACTTAAATCTTGAGAGGTTTGAATGATACGTACGATTTCATCAACTTGAGACGCAATCTATTGTATTAAGAACATTGCACATCAAAGTAAACTAAAACATCGCAAGATTTGACCATCACCGTGACTTTGAAGAAGAGCCTGCAATGGTTCTCTTATTCATCTAATTGAACAAACTTATTCACTCACATCACTCTCTGGTTCCAGAAAGTTCCATCCTCCACTTTCGAAGAACCCTTCAGGATCCTCTAGGATGGTCTTCATGATTTTGTTCCAGTTGAGGGATTGAATACCCTCTGTGTACTTGATGTCACAAGAACTGCACAGAAAGACAAACGAGATGAAGCAGAACTGAAAAGAATATCTTCAAACTAGAAATGTAGAAAATCTGAACCAGACATTTGATGACTTTCGTTACAACAAACACTCACTTATTTGGATTACATCAATTGAAGATAACACAGCTCCCTTCTCTCCCATGACCAATACAGAAAATTCCTTGGAGATGCCATGATCAGACAAAATCAATGTCCGTCTTATTATTATTAATTACCATTACAAGCAATCCTAGTCAACATATAATTCTGAACACACATGACACTGTGTTTCAAGAAGGTTTCAACATCTAATTCCAGAAACATTCACAGACACTGGCTGTTGAGGCACGACTCAAGGCAAGCCAGTGCAGAGTTGATCTCTAAATTTGTGAGTACATCTGTTTATCACTTCACTATTCTTCCTTAAATATTCAACATACTTTGCATGAACAAGGGTTTTCTGTGACATATATGACCACTCTCTAAGCCCAAGTAGCCCAAGGGACTTTGCTAAAGGGATCTTGCAAAAAAAAAAAGAAAAAAAGAATTTTCATTTTCAATCTTCATTCCTGTCATATCTCAACATGCCCTTATACTTTGTTACCTACAGAGTTTGGACGGACCTTGCAGAACTTTAACATGTAACACGGTAACACTATTCAAGTATTCTGTGACAAAGAAGCATACATTATATGGATGTTGGATAAGTGGATCAAACATTAAGCATCATGATGAAACAGGTGACCCTACAATTCCAAAAGGGCTCTGTATCACAAACATATTACTGTTGCTTTGAGACTTACTTGAGCCAATCCTTGACATTATCCAAAAGATTCATTGGAATAGCATTCACCATGGCAACCTTCTGAGAATAATCCTTAAAAATGATGACCATGTCAAAATTCTTGAGATGAAACTGGACACGTTCAAAGTGAACGAGCTGAACGTCATCCAAAGTGATGACGAATGGAGGCTAGGAAGAGACAAAGGGATGGAAGAGAGATGAGTTCATAAGAAAAAAATATGGATATTCAACAGCAACACTACCAATGAAAACATCACTACTCCCAGTATCATCAAAATGATCATTGTTATTACCATCATCATTATTACAATCACTGTATCATCATTATCACCATTATCATCATCACAGTTATTGCTTAAAATGGTCATTGTCATCATTAGTATCATTGCTACTATCATTAAGATCAATATCATCATCATTACTGTCATCATCATCATTGCTACCATTATCATAATAACAAGTATCATTGTAAGTATCATCATTACTATCACCATTATCATCATCACCATTATTTCTTAAAATGGTTATTGTCATCATTACTATCATTGTTAGTATCATTGCTATTATCATTAACATCAATATCATCATTATCATTTCGGTCATCATCATCATTGCTACCATTTTCATAACTATCAGTATCATTGTAAGTATCATCATTACTATCATCATCATTATTATATTATGGTCATAATCACCTCTGTCATCATTAGCTTCAATCACTACTATCATCTTCACTATCACCATTATTGCTGCTAAATAACTTGATTTGAAGTAAAGAAACAAAGCAACACATAAAACGTATGAGAAAACAAGCCATTGTTTAATCCTATATGATTAGAAATTACAGGCCCACTTTATCACCCCTGTTCTTTAATCCCATTGAAATGCTTCTGTACTCAATCCAATGGCTTTCATGTCATTTGAATAACTCAAAACCTTTCTTATAGTATTTGACAACTTGACATAGATCCAATCTCTAATAGCCACCATTTTCCACTTACCCACTCTGTGACATTAATGAGGCAACTGCTGGTCGGTTGAAGGAGGGTGGTGCTACGATGGGGTACTCCAGGGAACCCAAGGTCCTTGAATGGTACCTCAAATTCAACGTCACCTTTGCTGATGTTTTCTACTTTCTCTAAGAAACTTTTAAATGCTGATTTCAGTTTGTGTCTCAGCTCTCTCTCTGCCTATAAGAGAAAAAGAAAGATGCGCAAAAAAAAAGTTCATCTTCATATCATAACTTTGAGTCACATAAAAGAGAAAATCGAAGAATACTAAGATCTAGCAAATGGTTATTCCACAGTGTCACAGACAATGACATTATGAATTCTCATTTATTATTCAGGGTTCCTGAACACTATAGGGTATCAATTTTCACGACGTGTCCATGGCTCTCCTAGCACCAAATAAAGGATTTGATTCTGATATCTCACACAGAGTTTGATAACAGAAAAAGTCAAAGCAACATGAGGTACAGAAAGTAGTAAATCTCGATATTACAATGAAGAAAGGATCAATGTCACTTTGTGAACTTTTCCATAGCTTTTCAAGATTTAACACAAATTTCCCTGAACTTCAAAACTTTGCAAGCATAGACATAATTTTCTGCATTTTCATCACTTTTTCAGGTTTTCCATGAGCGCGACACCTGTATTATGTTATGTTACAAAAATAAGTCACTGTCAAGCAATAATGTTCGAAGGGAAGTAGGGCATTTGCTTTACAGAAAACATCCATATTNNTCAAAATAAGGGAGGACAGTGGTCTTCTTCTCAAGAAACAAGTTTCTCACAGATAGAAACTCTGTTACTTATTGCTCAACACTAATTTGTTCACCCAAACTTTTCAAAATTCAAATAATGCATCTTCCGTTACTCATCATATGCATAACAATGACTGAAGCTATATCTTTTGTATGTCACGTTGGTGTATTCTAAACGCCCTATTTCCCTTTAAAGAAAGAATAAAAAAATAGCTGTGCACGTTTTAAAATATTGGATTTAGATTATATTATCTTTAGTGTGTGTTAGACCACTGGCAAGAGTTTACAAAACATCAAACTGATACATTTAAATTTTGACGAATTCAAAGACAACTTTACCTGTTCACTGGCGATGTCATCTCGGTCATGGATGTTGTGATGTTTGAGCAAGTCTGTGGTAATTTCACCAACTTCTGTGTAAAACTGAATGTCAACATGCCTCTTGTTGGCAAACAAAATGGCGTTCTACGGAGAGAGAGAATGGCACAAATTAACGATTACGAGAGAAATAACACTGTGGTATTTAGAGCGGGATATGATGGGAAGAAAGTATAACATTAAAGCAGCAATTACTTTTTATTCAGGGTTCCTGCAATTTCTTGAGAATCAATTTTCATGACATTTGCATGACTTTCCACAGGACCAGGAAAGGAAATTTCCATTACCTTCTGCCAGACATCTTACAAAAATTCTAAACTATTGCAGCAAAACCCAAAGCAATTTGAGGAAAAGAGAATGAAAAATGTTGATATTAAAGGTAAAAATGCACTGCTACCTTACAAGTGAGAAAATCACAATGCCACTTTGTGAACAATTCCATGACTTTTCCAGAACTTAACACAATTTTTGTGACTTTCCAAGTCTTGAAATCATTTTCCATATTTTAGATGACTGCAGGAACCCTCTCTCTTTTTTACTACACTTCTGTCAGCAGTATATAATGTGGTAAAGTATGTCACATTCATCACTTGCAACAAAAGAACTCATTGTCTTTGAAAAGATTGATAACAAAAACTTATTATTTCTGTTGCTTCATGCCCAGCTACTTAAACATAGCAGTTCTGAGAAAAAGTTTGGCAGGGAAGTTCCCTATCAGGATGATTCATGGTCTTGAAGATTAATGGACATGCTTAATTATGCCCAAAAAAGACGTGAAAGGCAAAATATCCTTAAATGCGTTTTGGAACTTTTTTGTGCACTAGAGATTGGCAGGGAACAACACTGGTCCTCGTCCAAACATTTGTTGCAGATAATAATTAAGTCAACATGTGAAGCATTATTTCAAATCAATAAAAATTCAAAGCAATTTTAAGAATTTTGAAGAAAAGAACAGAATTCAGATACTTTTGAGGCCTTGAAAATGACACATTGCAATTCAGGAACTTTCAAGGTTTTTAAGGCTATCTACGAACCTTGATGTATGTAGAATGGGATCTTCTGTACAATACAAACCCTGTTCGACTATCAAAGAAAATTTACGTTGCACAAGAATACTGAACCTGAAGATAAATGAGCCAATCAACCAAACATCCCATTTCAGAATAAACTAACTAAATTGACACAAGAGAGGGTTACACTTGCCAGTCTAAATGCAAAACCAAAGTAAATAGGTACAACTGTTTCTAATGGCTACAAAAGCTAGTTGCTATGACAACAAACCTTGAGATGAAAGTGAAGTACAATGATGACTTCACCATCACAGGGTTGGAATATGGCATGTTTGATGTTGTTGTAAAGGATATCCACTTTGTCTCCTCTCACTGAGGTATACCTGAAACCTGAAAAATGATTATAAGACCATAAAACAGACTGATGATGACCCAAATTAGGTTGACAAAGTGTTTGTACTACCCGCAGTCCCTGTTGAAGTACCAACAATCAAAATGAATGGCTTAAGATAAACACTTCTCTTTCACTGCTTAATTTTTTCCTTTTAACTTTATTTTATTGAGCAACCAGCACCAACAAAATGGCATAAATGGCTCTACACTACACAAGACTTAAAGGTCGAGAGGAAGACAAGAGCAGCACAAACAAAGCGAACAAAACCACAGATGCATGAAAACTATACCTTCACATTATCCCATAATCAGACTATCAACTTTGGTGAGTTTGGTCATCCATTTATTTTATGGGATTTTCCTACCACGTAACATAAACATTACCATCTAGGAGCATTTGCTATGTTGTTACTGGTAGTTGTAACTGGTGGTTGTTGGTGGAAACTATTATTCAACTAGTATTTTTTCCTCTTTAGTTTGAAAAAACTTGTTTGCTTATTTTGTTAATCTGATTGACTGAAATGTTATTAATGGATCCCTCCATCATCTCCTCCTTACCATTGGTATGAGCTTCAAGGGTTCCTTGCATCCTCTTCTGCACTATGTTTGGTCTGATGAAGAGGTCCTTTAACTTTGGATTATTCCTGTTGGGGTTGATGAGTAGTTTGTCTTGTTTAACAATACCCTGTGGAAGAAAAAAACAAAATAGTTACAGTAAATGATGGAACTAATTAACATAACAACACCTTCAGGACTCCGAATTAATCTTAGAGAAAAGGATGTAATTGTCTGTTGGGATGTGTTAAGCGATTATAAGTCTGTTACAACAATGTTTCACTGTTCAATGGTCTCTCTTTGTAAATTATGAAGTCATTTTCAACAATCAAACTTAATCACTCAAAATACACAGAATCCTATGTAGTACATTTCCTATTGTGCTTTCTATATAAACCACAAATTCTCATTTGTTTCTAATGGTTTTGTAATTCACAGGCCCTTAAGTCTTATTACTGCTCTAAATGCATTTCTTTGGAAAGCACATCTAAAGCTTTCATTACACTAGCAAATGCAAACAAAGATTTCAAATGTG